>JAQIXS010000030.1:0-85972 GCA_034700785.1 Rossiulus vilnensis
TACAGGGTGTTTCAAAAAGTACTTTACAACTTTGAAAAATCATTAATTTATTCAAAGAACCTACAGAGGTGATTGTACTGTCAATTTGCAGGGAAATACATCAACTTTTGACTCGCGCAGCTCGCTAGTGCCAAATCGTACCGTCACGAGCGCTAGCGGCAGTTGCGTCAAAGATGGCTGCCTTCACTGGACACGAGCGTGCTCGCTGTGTGTTTTGGTTCGAAGAATCAAAGTCGGCGACAACAGTTTAGCGTAATTTCCATACCAAGTACGTTAAAGATCCTCGTAGTAGGCCTACAATTTATGAGTGGCATAAATGTTTAGTAGAAACAGGGTGTTTGGTAAGACATAAGAAATCACCAGGTCGTCCAAGCACATCTGACGAAGTCGTTGAGCAAGTGAGACAAAGTTTTGTCAACAGCCCCACGAAATCAGCATCTTTAGTTTAAGGTAAAAAAAATTGATGTGTTTCCCTACAAATTGACACTACAAATCACCTCTGTAGGTTCTCTGAATAAATTAATATGGTTTTTAAAAGTTGTAAAGTACTTTTTGAAACACCTTGTAGGTGAACATTTTAAAAATATGCAAATTAGTTTACAAGATGCTGGTTTTACATAAGATACGAACTTGTTACTCGATCAACTTAATGGCCTTAGCAACACTAAGTGTTACCATGTAACGCTCTGTATTAAAATGTAAAAACTCTTTTAAACTACATCATTTATCAATAACATCCCTCTTACCCTTTAATAACATGCAAATTCAATGTGTTGGCACATATTCCCTACTAAGAAATTATATCAGAGGGTGCAAAATATCTTTTATACCCCGTCTTTATCTAGGCCTTAATTTTATGGCAATATTTTATAGCAAAATCTGAATTTGTAAGAATTTATTTTAAATTCTTTTTTTGCATCTTAGGCGAACTTTAGGCGAATGTTTGAAAAACGAGAGCCCAAATCATGAATAATATTATAGCCAACAATTTTATTCAAACATTTGCATATAAATATGGTTAACTAAAAGAACGCGATAAGCTAAAAGCTTAGAAAATGTAATAAGAAATTGATAATTTTACAACCTTCTTGCCAATGATGTTCGTTCACTACAAGAAACTGATGTAATAATTCATAAATGCTCGTACATCCAATTCCAACCATGTCTATTGCAAACATACTTTTATTTAACATCAGCTAGGTGCATTTGAAAACAAAAGCTATGAACATTACAGAAGATGTAACAGATCGAAAGGAATAATATGTGCAACACTGGTCACAGAAGGTCGTTAATTCTGTTCATTTCATGATATGTTGACAATATTCTAGAACTTCTAAAATCTTCATAAATACATAAATGCTGCTACAAAGCTTGTTTGGCAAGGATGATTCCAATCACAGTATAAGCAGGCAGCTCAATCTTCCACAATCTACAGTACATGGCATAATTAAAAAGCTTAAGGAAACCGGAGATATTCGTCCAGAAAAAAAACCAGGCAAGCAGGAACTTTTCATAGAGCGTGAAATACGGACATTCCGTTGACATATCTGCAACAATAGAAATGTTTCCATGGCAGAGTTGACTTAATGGGCAAGG
The DNA here is from genome assembly GCA_034700785.1 of Rossiulus vilnensis. Lineage (NCBI taxonomy): Eukaryota > Metazoa > Arthropoda > Diplopoda > Julida > Julidae > Rossiulus > Rossiulus vilnensis. The sequence continues at coordinate 1,597 of JAQIXS010000030.1, forward strand.
AATAGCTTCAACAAACCGATATCCAAAAAAGCATCTGCAGATACATCCTTAGATGCAATTAAATCGTAGACAAATTACCATTATTCAGCAATTGCAATGCTGTTAACCATAAATGCAACCCACTGAATGACTTAGCCAAGGCTTATGGCTATCAAGCTAAGTCACCTTTCAGAGGGGTGTAATTGACACTCCTGCTGGCTTGTGAGAAATGGAAATATATGCTCATCCATTTCCTTTCCCCAGCAAGCTAGAGGTGTAATAAAGCACCTTATGAAATTTTAAGTGCCAAAGAACCTTTATAACACCTTTATTTTTGAGAGTGTGCCCCTCCCCTTGTGCTTCACTTAATATTTGAAGAGCCTCCCAGCCTCTATTTTTATTTAACTGATAATTTGTTCATTCTATGTACATGTATATAAATTGGCACTGCCCGTAATTAGATGATGCTAACTGCGGCATAATTTTTTTGGGGAAAAATATAACGAGTAAGAAATAAGAAAGGAATCTGGAACTTGTAAATGCTCAAAAATACAATAATAGAACTACAGTTATAAAACAATGTGAGATGAAAAGAACTTGTACAATGTTTGCCACCAGTTCTCAGCGATATTCCTTTGAGGATATCTTCTAATTTACAGATTAACCGGAGTTTGAGTTTCCAGTGACCTCCAGTTCTCATCCTATCTTGTTATTTTTGACTCCATCCTGCTGTATTTCAGTTTCGATATTTCCATTTTATTGCTTTTAAAAATTGCTGTCATGTACATGTATGGTTTAAAATGTTCGTGCACTGGTTTTATAACCCCCTGTTTATGATATGGTATTAATGAATTTCTTGCACTTCCGTCACTTCCAGCAAAATACGACATTGAAGTTTGTCAGATGTACATTTTTAATTTACTTTTTATTCCCTTTAAGAGAATTCATTATCGCTAATTATGCAATAGCAACAAACAGGTTCAATAATGCGCGAGCGAAATTAGGATAAGTTTGCTACCTTTGCCTGATTGAATTTTTCGTTTGTAAATATTCACTATATCATGCTGACAATTTTAACCCTACGGGCAAACGTTAATTTCATTAAAGTTTCCAGTGACTACTCGACTCTGCCATCATGATTCACGAAAGGATGTTGTACAGGAAAATATCAGTTCTTTTGGGAGCAATTTTTGTAAGATAAATATATTTTGGTTTTCTGCATTGTTACGCCAAGACCTATGATTTATGGGCTTCAGTTGCCTTTTTGTGCACTTGGCTAACCCTCTCCACCTGCAACATATGAAGGCGTATTCACTGGTAAAATGGAAAAATAATGGAAACCTACTGGGCGTGGGAAACTTTGCTTCCTCCATAAAGGCATGTAATATGACAGTTCCGGCTAATCATTGATGTCCGTTTTATACTTATGATGTTGTTATTATTAGGTACTTCACTCTGGTTTTCGGTTTAATTTTCCGAAGTTTAACATTTAGATCTACCTGTATGCTGAACTCGACAATAAGGGAGCACCACTCTAGCAACTCATCCTAAATACTAGTGATAAGGGTGCGTCATCATGTTTACTTTCCAATCAGTAAATCTTTGTTTACAGGTGTCAGCTTTCAATGCAATACAATCTCAGACTTCAACGACTTTCGTCAGCAGCACGACATCCATATAAGTGCACTTTTATTAGATTATCGCATTTTACACAGGCATTTAACAATTAATGCCCCTGGCTGGATGTTAATCAACTCTAGAGGCTGTCCAACAAGAGCATAGACTGTGAATTTAAATTTACTAATAGAATGCGAGAGCAAAAAGCTCTCACATTCTATTAGTACATTTAATCTTACGTGCTCATGACTCATTTTCCTACCGTTGGGCATCGGCGTGGCTTTCTTAATGCTGGAAGACATACTCATTAGGATGAATATCTGATTAGTTTTGATTCAGTCTATTTTCTTGCTGCGCAGACTGTATGTATATTAACAAAAATATAGAGAAAAATATATATAGCCTATTACATGTTTGCATTTTGGCTTCATTTTTTCCATAAAATTGTCTAACGCATATGTATTCTCCCAAAGTGCGAACATATACAAGAGAATTATGTGCTGATGCTTTGTTAATTAGCTGTTGAATATATGTTTAAGCTGTTACCCAAAACGTTTGTCGAGTTCATTATTAAATACAAAACTTTTTATGAAGTGCTATCTTCAGCGTATGTCATAGTTTGTTCATATATTGTGAATTGAAGTTCCTCAAAATCATGATTTTAACGATTAGCTTACGCAAGATACCCTAATCATATTAAGCTTAACTTCATTGTGCGAGGGTTTTTTCCTTAATGGTGCCATCCTCAGGACATGTTATCATCATGTATTTTCAGATAACACTTTACCGACATATTTTAAGCATATTATTTTAATAATTTAATTGCTATTAATTAATGTCTACATGTATAGCAATTTAAACCATTTCAATTTCAATGTTCATAAATATTTAATAAAATTGTCGTAGCACTGCCTGTTGCTGCAAGGCGTCTAACGAGCTGTTATTTACGTAATTTTAACGATCGACCGTCCGTTGTGCCCTAAACGTCCTTTCAAAATTGTAGATGTTTTATGTGTCTTGAACACATGTCTCGTGTGTGGTGTATAATAAAAAAAATTATACCATTAATTGTACATGTATTACAAGTATATCACTAATGTTCCATAAAGGCGTATGAATATCCTTCCTCTGCATCTGCCAACTTGGCATGTGTTCTGTGCTGATCAAGTGAGACGAATATTTCACTAGCTGTTGCAATGCGCTCTGCAGAATTTAAGAGTAAAAAATTAAGGGCTGAGAATGGATATGCCTCGTTTTTATTCTCTCATTTTTCATCTGTTAGCTAGTTATACTAAAAGATGAATTGCACGCAGGGAAGTAAAGCGAATGGAGGTGGGGGGCTAAATGGCTGTCACGAGATGAAGATTTCAGAAGAGATAGGATTAGTAAATGGCAATTGCTCAACACATCACCAGCTTTAGTCATATAAAAACCGGCTCCTAGTAGATAATTACCACAAAATAATTTCTAATTCTGCTAAGCTAACCTTCTTTCATCAATTTCAACCATTCCATGCTGGGCGAAAAACCCTAGCGCTAATGATCTTACAAAATTTATATAAACTGCTCGTTCTTATGATTTCGATATTCTCATTTTTGCACTTCTGCATTTATAATCAGCATATAGAATTTTTAAGATAGTTATTTGCTTCAAATGTTGTTTTTTACCATCGAAATATTTTTTATAATGACCTAAGTTAGAATTAATTGCCTTTCGACTTTCATGGCGTTTTCGTTCTTGTTAAACAAAAAACGCAGACCTCTGCGAATGAAAAATTTCCTGTCAAATCGTGAATTTAATTTTGATTTAAAAAATTTCTAGTTTCCAAATTGCTGACATGATTTCAGCTAATCGTTTTCGAGTTTTTAATTAATGGATTCATGAGGTAAAGATATTATTTGATAAGAGACAGCTTTTTTCTAACTTTCTTTAACTATTAAAGTTTTTATACATGAGCTTAGTCAGTTTTATTAGCAGGAAATTGGGGGACTCGAATTATAATTGCTACTTGCTCTTTGTTGTTAATTATTAGAATCATTGTTGCACAATTTCTACTACTGTTGAAAAACTCCTATTTAAAATCGTTTACATTTTCAAATGGACCTGACAAATATTCTTACTCCCAAAATATTACTCTAAACAATATCCTTATCAGCAGAGCGCATATGCATTAATGTATATGATGTTCAAACGTACAAAATAAATATTAAAAATGTACACTTTTATAGCATGCTATCGATTCAACTCTTAACAACATGTTATGAGGTGTCATCGTTGCGTGTATCTTACACTTAATGTTCTTATACATGTACTTACCCTGTCAAGTTATGGCTAAACAGTGAAAAATCTGCACCACCCGTTGTTTGGAGGCTTGTCACAAACGGCTATAAAGCAACCCCCATGATTTAAAATTACTGCTATACAGTGCATACACTGCTCATGTACACACTGAAATCCACAACTGAACATCAACCTGGGGGAAGGAAACTGGTAGGGCTGTGGAAGGGTCAAAACATACAGACTAGTGCTTAATTTTTAAGGTCAAGGGGGCATTTTTAATTTCACTGCAAAATGAGATCAGAAATATGAGTTCATGATTTATTAATACATAAATCATTATTACAAATACTATTAGTCATTATTTAGTAAATAGAAACACTGAACAGAATGCCAGGACAAATATTTCTGATAGATTAAACTCCAATAATGCCAAAGAAATAAGTATACCTAAGATATTAAAAGGAATAAGAAAACTAAAAATAAACGCCGTAGGCTTTTTTAAAATAATTTCCTACAATTACAGTGTACATTACTAAGCTTATAGTGGAATTAGGAAAACCTCTGTTTTTTAATGTTTTGTCTTATTATTTTAACTACAATAAAAAACACACAATATTGTATCAATAATTATTCGATTAACAATTGATAACTGTATTTCAAAATGTTTTCTTAGTAAACCTTTATATGTATTTTATTTAATGCATTTACAAATATTATTCTGCCTATTGTGAGAAGGGATCTGTAGACTGCGCCATAACACCAAATGTGCTAATGGTACAAATAATGGATAAATCTACCGAAAGACAATCCAAACACCACAGGGTTGTTTATTTCTCCTTCTCGTTAATCCAGTCGCAAGCAGCCAAATTCAATGAAACCTGGCCAAATGACCCCCTTGCTACTTTGACCACTTGCATACATTGACCGATTTTTAGGGGTTCCTTGAGAATGCTAATACTGCTTATGTTAATTTTTTTCGCTAAATTGACTGCCTGCCTACTTTGATCATTGAGCACTTTTTGGAGTCCCTTCAGAGTACTATAGCAACTCTGAACCGCTGAAAGGTTCTTTGTGCCTAAATACACTTCAAAAAGTAGGCGTATTTAGTTAAGGATACACATTAGTCAAGGAAATGCGCCACTGGTACAGCACATTACTGGTGTTTCCTTTAGTAAAATTTTCAATGCAATTTTTTAAAGCTACAAGATAACTCTTGATTGTAACAATTAATTTTTTGTGCTTTTGATTTTGCTAATGCCATACTAAAAGTACATTTCACACTTCAGTTAAAAGAACTTAATCTTAATCATATTAAAATCTTAAACGATAATGTAATAAATAAACGTAATGTAATTTTGAAATAAAAGTGATAGAAATTAATTTTATTTTAAGTGTAAAAATTCAAAAAAAAATATTTAAATTAATTTTTAATTTTTTTTTTCGATACATTGACCGCCTGAATAAGGCGAAACATGTACACCGTACATGTATGTAGGAAGTTAATGAGTAGTTGTTTGTACTCATGCATGTATACATTAGGAATTCCTACCAGGGATAAAATTCTTATTGGTTATTTCTTTGATCTTGAAAACTTAAAATACCACATTGCTGAAGTGGCGAACCTCCTTTTTTTCCCCACAGGTCAAGCTCGCGTTCAGGAGTAAATTCCTGCAAATTGTAGCTGTCATTTATTCCCTTTTGTTGTGTCCATCGTCCAGGGGATTTCCGCTGCGCAGATTACCAGAAGTGCTTGTCTCAAATGCGTTATTCTGGGAAAACAGCCTGATGCCGAATCCTAAATTTACATATTTAGTATTACGCATTTTCGAGTTTAAACTCGATAAAGACTAATGAGTTACATTATTTTTCCTATTTCGAGTGTCGACAGCACGTGCTGCCAAATTTTTCCTGAAATACGATAAAATAACTCTTTTTTGTAAGCCCAACAGGTCTAACTGGATCAACAGGACGCATGCCTGTTGAATTTCACACTTGCACGAAACTTTCGATTTTATTGGCCTTCCTCCTGGCCTTAGAGATACCAACAAATGTGCTCACATATAAATGCACCCTTTTATGGTCAACGACACCTGTATTTGTAGCACTGTATCGTACATGTATACTCGTTGAATTGCAGTTTTGTTTTATACATTTATTTATCTGTTGGATTATCTGTTTACATTGATACGTGATCTGTGGTTATGTATTGAAGTCGTAAATGTGCCTCTTACCCGAAGCTCCTAATGCAAAGTTATACTGCAATAAAAGTCAGACGAACTGTTTAAGAATGAAATTAATACTAGGTACATGTGATTGATGCTATATTAATTAGCGAATGGTTGAGAAAGAATGATCGCCAAGGGTATTTACCCACATTTCAATGTCAATTTATTTCTCTTCATCTGTTTTAACAATTTATGAAAGGAGATCTCATCGGGTGGGCCCAACACTTCTACCGCGTTACGACAAAATGTTACTACATGTAAGAAATACAGAAAAGATGTGATTAATTCGATGCACACGATACCTTAATTAGTATAGAACTTTCAAATTCTCGAAAAAGGATGTTGTTTTTTATCGTCGCATTTATTTTTTATCATTACTTCCCTATGGGCAGTTGCGTCACTAATACTCCTTAGCGTTTTATCTAATTGAGTTGAATGAATTAACCGTGCAATGGGATACTCGTATGAGTTGGTGTTTGTATTTGCATTTAAATGAATAAAATTGTTAGCGCTTGACAGCTCAATTTTAACTGATGGCTGAAAAATGAGACAATTAACTGTTGCAAATACCCTGAAAAATGGCGTCTGACGACCAAAACCCACTCCTTGATATATGCATACGCCTTCAGTCAGAATTTATGGGGGAGGCACGAGTTTGAGGGGACAATTATTTTCTTTCAAGTTAAACTATCCCAGGAACTTTATCAATTGTTGTTTAAAATATATCCGCAAATACACGTAGTTGAATTTAAAAGCTTCTTACACGAAAATTAAAACAGAAAACAAAATTGTTAGCAGCATGAATTAGGCGTTGCCCATAAGCTACAACCTAACGTTATAGACTGTAGTTAAAACTTTGCATCACTTTGGCAGCCAGTGTAAAACGTTACTGAACTGATGTCGTTTTCCACTATCAATTTAATTTTAAAACTTGTATACTGAGGCGATGCGAAAAAAAATAACATCAAGAGATGCACGAAAACAGAGAAGGGGGCATATAATACAAACATCTACATGGGCATTTATTCTAACGTTTCTGCTACCTTGCATTCTTCTAAAAATATTCATGCCGAAATGTGTTACAATGCACGTAACAAAGCCACATTTTCTGTAACTAAAATATTTACACGATGTGTGTGTATTCTCTAAAAGAATTCTAACCTGAAATTAATGCATATACTTGTACAGTACTTTCTGCAGCGATCTTAAAAACTGGGCTTGTGCAATGCGATATGATTTGGACGTTAAGGTGAATCCTTTAGTATAGCCTACTGATAACCATGTTGAGACTACTCCGCCTAAATCTTTGGTTCATAACTTGTCTGAGTATTTTAGGGAAACACGAGCGGTCCAAAAATGTTAATTTTTGTATGTTATGGGATGTAAATGTAAATGTAAATCACTTGTCTGCCCTCTGTTTCCATATTAATATACAGTATCAGCTGAAGGCGTAGGTCTATAGCTGTATTTGTATAAGTTGGAAAAACAACTGGGATTAGCAAGTATTTCTTACTTGATTTGTATACTGTATACCGGTTAATACGTCTCAGTAACTACCATAATCCCCAGCTGCATGAAGTGGAAAATAATGGTCAGTACTGGACGTTAATTCCCTAGATCAGGGAGTTTGTAACCTTTTTTGTGTGGGATCCATGGAACCCTTTCCTTCTTGGTATAATATTTGAAAATTTAAAAATAAATGTTAACAAATTAAAGTTATAGTTTGATAATGTATGTTTTTATTTGAAGGGTGCTAGACCATAACTTAACAAGCGCCAAAAAAATGAGTGGGGGGAAAAAGCTGAATAGTTTCGTGAAATATACAATCTGATTTCTTTCAAAGGACAACAAGACAGTTCAGACGATGCAAAACATTAACATTAATATTTCGGTGTAATACATTGTATTATATTGCATGGCTCTTTCACTGGGAACAGATTTATTTAATTCCTTGTCACAAGTATACAGTATGTTCCATGTCGGCGCATTCTTTTTAAAATTTTAATAGAGAATCAAACGCTGTACATGTACTCGAAATCTATGAAGAAATCTAATGGGTACCGTAGGAAATTAAAAACTGCAGAAATGTTTCAGCATTTAATCCGAGTCATACTTGCGAATAGGGGGACTGAGGGCAGGTACATGTATGTCTGCATTCAGCACGCAAAAAATGATTTATATACATGTAGTTACGAAACATTTTATTACTTCAGCATGCTCATATTTTATTAAATATTCATAATTGAGACTGTCAAACCCCCGAAAAGACCGCTTCTGCAATGGGAAAACGTAGCTCCTTACTCTACAACGTCAAATTATTTCCACCAATTTTGACAGATTCCTCATTTATTGGAAATTGCTGCCGTAAATTCGAGTACGGCATAACCGAGATCGAACGCACGAAAAATCTAATCTGAAACTCCAAATATACATTATTTTGAATTATTTTCTTATCCCCGCATTAAAACTGCCGAAATAATGCTTTCCACCTGTCTAGAAATACGGGTTTACGGCGCTCATAAACAGGGGAATCGTGACAGAAACGCTGATATCGGAAAAGCCGGCTTCGAATCCGAAATGCTAAATGCAGATCTGCAATTAAACGCCTTATGAGAGGGAATCAGCCCTGGGGTTCAGATGGATGGGCCTACATATCTGGAGAAAAAATGTTGACCTACATGAAGATTATTTTCTTCTTGATCTATTCCACAAAACTGGGATTCCCTGGAGCGTAAGTCCTTAGTCCTTAGGTTCTTCGTCATTCCCGTCTTTTTTCAGCTGAGGTGTCATATTAGGTGAACAAATGAGCATTTACACGTCACACGGTACTTCAGCTAACTTCAGCTTGTCGAGTGCTCACCGCTGTCGTACATGAGTCTATACTATGGATAACCACTGCCTTATTGCTTTATCTTTAGCTATAATGAATAAGAAACCACGGAAGAAAAGAGGCAAATGGACCAAAGATTGGTTGTTCATAAGAATATGCATATCACATGCAAGGATGGAACGTAATTTATTTCTAATATTGTGATTGGACAAACTATTTCTGGATGAGTGAGGATGCAAATCCATCGTGAAATCCATCGTGAAGTATTTCACATGACTGTTTACACGTCATTTTACATGTCACTTAACAACTGAACGGACGGGTTATCTGTCATGCCAGTTCATTTCAGTGCTGTTTACACGCAGGATTAACGGACAGTTCAGCTGAAACGGAGACTGAAGTGGCGAAGATAACGACCGTGTAAAAGGGGCCTAAAAATGATCAGAAAATTTACTTGGGTTGACAGATTTCAACTCCCCCCTTCCCTCCCCACCCCACCACTACATAACATATCCTTGCTGACAGTAGGGTACTGCGTTGAATTCAATGAATTGAATTGGGAAGGAGCATCCTTTCGATTCCTTCCGCCCAGTGTCTTTGGCGTCCTTGCTGGAGTTGGCGGCTTTTTTGAAGTCAGGCCTGAACGCAAGCCCAGCGTGGCGCATTTTCTCCTGTGCGAAAGTGCGTGCCGAAGCTGCTGCCAACTGTTGCTCGGCGCGCGGACCACCTCAGCCGCCGAGACCGAGCTTAGGGATTCCCCATCGCCAAAACTTCGCTTTGTTTTCGAACGAAACAGTCAGTGACGCCGCGGTCCACGTGCACCTGCGATGGCCCCGCCCACCCTGCGCCTCCGCCAATGGCCTTGCGCTGTCCACTCCGGACCCTCCTCCTCCGCTGGGGGGCAAAGTGGGCGAAGCGTCGCAGGTAGAGTGTAGTGCGGGCATCAGTAAGCTGGAAAAGGTAGGACGGGCACGGGCAGCGAGCGGAAAGTCTGAATTGTTGCAGTTGCACCCCGAGACGTGCGCCAGGCAGGTCATACTTGGTTTACTCGGTGTGCGGACACCCGAATCGCCACGGTGGTCAGCGGCACGCGCGGCCAAGCAACCAAAACAAACTCATCTCGCGCCGAACGGGCCTTCGACTTTTGGGAGTTCGATTTTTTTCCCGACTGGGACAGTGGACACCCACCCCCTCCTGGGTCGCTGTCAACCCTGTGGGAGCACCTCGCGCCATTGACCGTCGCCGCCGAGAGGCCCAGTGGACCGTGGGCGGTTTAGTGTCGGAATTTGCAGCCCTTTGACGCGTGTATCTCGTGTTTGTTGTGCGCCCCCAACTCGGGCTTTATCCGGATCCATCGATCTGCACCAGCACCCCCGTCACCCTCGCATGATCAATCGGCCGGAATATTCCTTCAATCATACGCACTTCTCTGTGTATGGATTTTTTTGTTCTGATACCGATGATTATTTAGCGACACATGATACAGGTAAGCTAATTACTATGATGTTTTTTGAAGTGGTCATCCACAGGTTGCTTCGGAGTCAATTGATTTTTGGTCGAAAGCCTTCATATTTTACAATGTTGTCGTTGTTAACTGTTCGCAGCATGTCTGTTCTAAACCACTTGAGTTTATGGAATTCTACGCCGAAATTTATGTTACAGAAAAACACGTGTGAGAAGTTTCTAATGATCTGATAGAAACGGTAGCTATTTTTTAAACATGTCTGGCAATTCTATACTTCCAGCTTGACCAATAGTAACACTCATAGGGCAACGTATACCCAGTATGAATAAAGTTTTTTTTCAATGTTCATGGTCTTAAAGTGTAAAGATTCGAAAATATATCCGTCTGTTGTATAATGGCATATCTTAGTTGCTTTGTCAATTTACCATGGCATTGGGTAATACGCATTCTAATCACTAACGAATGCGAAGCAAGTGACTTATTTGTTTTAGTTGACAGTTAGCGAGAAAAGATCCATATGATGTAACTACTTTCATATGAATATTCTCATGGTGTCATGTTCAAGATTTTAATAGAAATCGTTGAAAATACTATGGGCAGAACTACGTCTTATTTACGTGTATAAATCATCATATATACAGTATAGGTAGGCCTATGTTTAAGAGTATATTCACTGTCGAAAACTTGTTTCACTTGCAAAGTCGGCAGTTAAATGTTGCAGTGAATTCAGTCCAGGGTCCATTTAAAGTTGATGAATGTGAATGACTAACATTATTTAAATAGCAGCCGCATGATACTATAAACTCCATATTAATTGCGATACATGTATTCAAGATTTCGATGATTTGCTAAAAGTATTATAAACGTCGCTTAATATACATACAGCTGTATACGTGTACATCGACAACAAATTTTAACCCTAAATCTGAACATGCGTCAAATTGCAATGTCCATAGTAACGCGGTTACATGGTACTCTTTTCTTGGAATACCTGGATTCCTAGAATATTCCTTTACATGTACACTGTATGTAGAGACAGTCTTTAGCCTTGAACTAGCAGTACGTGTAATGAGAAGTAAGATCAATATTCTGTTTTATTTAATCTACAGGAAGGCCTATAAAAATAGAATTTTGCGAATACAATGAATACCGTACCCTTGACTATAATCTGTACTAGAGGCCCATGGGACGTTACATGAAGTTGGCAGGAATGCAGTTAGGTCCATCGAAATTGGCATGGCACAAGGGTTGCTTGTTCGTATCGAAATTCCCTGTTTATTAAAATTTCAAACGCCGCGTGGCCAGTGCATGTCAGACAGCATTTGCACACTTCTAATAATTTCATCTTTATTTCAACTCCTGAACTTTTTTACGGCCTGGGTATCACTCGCACTCGCATTAATTCTAATCATGCCTTATATTAGACTTTACATATTTTAAGTGCAAATCCAGATCGCAAACTCGTTTCTCTCCTGTAAAGTCGTAATTGTATGCAAGTTTTTCTTAATAATCCGTTTAAGGGATTTTAAGTGTCGACTGACCTCCCTGTACAAAGAGGGCCTGCAGAGAAACATTCGTATCCTCACGATTTCTGTAAATATTACGTCCGTCAGTTCTTTCGCTGTCTCTATCATCGTGCGGGAAATATGTACGGGAACAAAACTGAACGAACAAAAAAAGAATCTTCTTCTAGCTTCAGGGAGCAGCAGTTCCGCCATGCTTTCAGTAATCACCGTTTCAAGCGCGGCCGCGTTAAAGGTTAATATCGATCTCATTGGTTATGCAGTCGTTTTGGAAAATATCTGTAAAGGTGTAACAATCAAGTGACCAAACGCTAATACGGTGAATGGACCAAGACGGTGAATGGAAAAGTGCCAAGCTGATTATTTAACTCAGAGATATTGCATATTTCATTTTGAATGTGACGTAGGCGAGTACTCAGCCCTGTTGGTTTGTGGAACTTTATAGTTAGAAGGGGTGCTGTTTGCATCTTCTCCCTCCTTCTTCCAAAAAAGGTATGTACAGTATAACTGTGCAAACATCACATGCGTTTCATATTAACAGGTCTAACTCAAAGTAAAAATTGGGCTTGGGTTGCATATACTTTCGTATTCTAAAGCATAAACATTATGTTAGAAGATAGCGCACTCGCAAATTACTTTATGGGGTTATAAATTGACCACCACTGAGCTTCGGTATTTGTTCGCATGTCTTTGGTAAACAATTAGTGGTTAAGTCATATGTATAGTTTAACTCTTGTAAACTTTTTACCCGTTTGCCTGCCTTTATTTAGCTAGAATAAAATCGGCATATAGAACAAGAATTCGGCATAAATCAAAATGTTAATGAAATTGCGAACGTGTGTAGTTAGCGTTACTGCAGTATCTTTGCTGTAGAAACAGCTTGAGGGCACTGTCATCTATGGCTGTTGGGTACCAAAAGCGTACCACAAATATAAGGGTTAGGCTATTAGTGCCAGCATGCATCTATGCATGTATGAACGTACGACGAGGTTTTTCTGTAGCTTGTCTTCATTTCTCGTGAGACATTTTACAATAAATCTGGTAAAATTGTAAATTTAAGTATTCAAGGGCAACATTTCAGCGTGTCGCAATATTTGTTTTTGATTTCCGAAAGATTCTATTAAAATGAACTTGAACGTACGACGGGTTTTCTCGCAAATTTATTTGACTCGAAAAAAGTGGAATTTTGATGTATTTTTGGCATCCAACTTTTGTTTTGTGGGAAATAATTACGCAGCATTCTTCTGTATACGTACTAATTCAGCTATTTCACCGTTTTTTAAACGACTGGTGCACCATAATTCATAGCTGCTATCAAAGTGCTCTGGTTCTTCTTTATTACGTTTTTTTTAACGTTGCCGCGTTCGAGAAATGCTTTAAAATGACAACGGGTATTCTGATGAGGCCGGTTTTTTATGCTCTTGAATAACAAGTTTTTTTTAATAATTAACCAAGTTCGAGTGAATGTGCGTTTATAGGGATTTATTTTTTTGCAAATACATCTATAGTTCATTTAGCAACGCATGCATTAAGTTAATGATCTTCTTCGTAAAAGTTAATTTAATTTTAGCCATTGATAGTTTTGTTGTAGGAATTTAATTTTGACGGTTAAGAGAAATAAGATTAAAGAAAGCCGGAATCTTGGGTAGCACGGAACCCTGTTGCAGATTTCGCAGTTGCGATAACCCCACATTAAGTGGTTACATCTTAACTCCATCTAATATAGGGAATGCCCTTCGGCAAACTCTTCAAATTTTGCCTATAAATTATACGTTACGGGGGTCACGAAACCGACACGTGCCACGGTAGAAAAATTTAGTACGTTTAGCGAGGTATCATTTTTTTAAAACTTGCAAGTCTTACTGTACACCTCTCGCTTTCCTTGGCGAAACCGTGGCACTTGAGAGGTAATATTGTTGACTGTGGAAAAACTCCGACAAAACGAGGGGCAAAGTTCAGGGAAGATAGGTTACCTTGGCAAAAAAAGGATGCGTGAAACATTATTCATTTTTTTTTTGCGATTGAAAAACGTTATTACTTTGGCTACCGTAACTGCTTGTTTATTACATGACGTATACATGTATCAGAAGGGTAAAAGGCACTTTTAGCTTGGTAAGATAAAATAAGTTTAAAAGGAACTGGGCCGGGAATTTTGATATCAAAATAAAATGGCGTCGATTGTACGAACGCCAACTGTCCAAAAAACCTGTTGGTACAAAAGCATAGTGCCGTACTGATGGCCTTTTTCTGGGAGTAAGCCAAGCTAGTTTGTTGAAAGTAATTGTCTACAGCTGAGAAACCAGGCTCGAATTTCATCCGTGATTGGCAATTTACTTTCGTCAATTATTCTGGCGTTAAAACTTGAGATTGTACTCTCGAGAAAATCCACTGTCATATGCGATTATTAATAGAAAATGGCTATCTCAAACTTCGATAATTATTTCAATTTTGTGTCGAGTTCGCCAGTTCACTCGCCGATCGCCAATTGGTGCTGTCTGTCAAAACCTAAGGCTTCCAGTTGGCCGACTTGGTATTTAGTAGTAATCATCACTGCGAAATTACACGTTGCCGATAAATACTCTTTAAGGGCTTTAAAAAGGGTTTCAGTTTTAGTGCTCTCTCGTGAACGGGTTAGTGCCCCCTCTTCGAGACCAGTATTTCGATCGCATTCCTTCAATGGACCACATCAACCCAAACACGCCTGTTTCGGTAGCCCACCATCATCCATAGCAAGGCCGTGCCTTTGGGCCAACTTTCAGTTTCCACATACCGAGACGACCCGCTTACGCGCACTCAACATAGGCAGAACCTGTAATTTTAGGACGCCAAGTTTAACTTTACTTGAAAGCGGATCATTATGTGGTGGAAGGTAGCCTACTACTGAACACTAGCATCGCTTTGCAAGGGTTGGGTTGATGCTTGAGCACCATGGAGATCACGATGCTTGATTTTGAAATGTTTTTAATTTAATTTTTCGTTATGATTTTCAATCTGTTAAAATACACTCATACCTCAATTGACGACCTAGGTAGGTTCCTGGAAAGTTGGCTGCAAAGCAAAATGCTGCATAACGAAACATGTTTTTACATACAAACCTCTATAAATTGCATAGGATACGTTCCGAATTTCATTGAAAGAAATTAGAAAAATCACTTAAGCTGTGGCTAAAATTTATTCTTTAAATTGTATCTATTATCAAACTAATGTTTCATTACAAAGCTGTAAAGCAGCTAAAAAATTGCAAAACAAAAATACTTAACTTCTGAGTAAGTGGTCGGAAGTTTCGCATGACACCATCTAGAATCTCGCACCTTTTAATAATATAATCAAGTTTGATTCTCCGGTGATGTCCAGGATTATACCATTAAAAGGTGCGACATTCCAGTGATCTAGATGCTTTTATGCACCTTAAATACCCTTACACTTTCATATATTTGTGTTAGAAAATATCATGTTTCATTATTTTTGGTCGTAATACAGGCCGTAAAATGAAACGTGAACATTAAAAGGCCGTTATAACGGAACTTGGTATAAAGAGCAATGAAAATACAATTAGACCTGCGAGGTCTGATTGTATTTTCATTGTTTTCATGTTGACCATTTCGATTAGCTCTTATTTTCTTGAAGAAATTTAGCTAGCATGTAAACAACAAGCATATATAAAGCATAATATGCAGGTCTCTTAAATGATCATATTTAAATTTAAAGGTCACATAAGTGGTTCAATTTCCGTAAACGCGCTCCGTATTTTCACTAATGCTTAAAATTGCAATTTGTAATTGTAGATTAGTATACATTCGCAACATGTCAGTGCATGCTATGATTTATAATCTTGAGGGAAATGTTAATATTCAGATTATTAATTCAGTAGGTATTATTTTATGCATGAGTTGAGGAAATCATGATTTTCGGGATAAAGTTGGAGGGTGCGCGAGTCATACAAATAAGTTTACAAATTAATCATTCTCCATAGGCCTAAATGCTCCTAGTTTCAAGTACGCGCTGCATGCAGCCAAAGAACTGCTTTTTCACATGTCAGCATAGGACGTATGTGGTTTCAAATGTTGCTTCATTCGTGCACCTTTTCGTGAGATTTTTCATTCCAGTTTCTGTTTCGAGGAGAAATTTTATATTTTATATTCTCAAAGGTTTCAAATGCCCGGGTGAAATTGTGTGGTTTGGCATTGTCTACCGAGTTGACAAGACGGTTTGTTGATAGAAGAAAAAAACCTGTCATTGGCGACATGTGAAATTTGAAAGGCGAAACTGGGGTTAGGCTTATAAAAAGCGGATTTCACAATATAATTTGAGATTGAATTAGCAGGTGTGTGTACCTTGGTTATGCATGTTAGAAGCCCCTATAGTTTTCCATATCCTGTGTAACGTATATACATAACTCGAAACGAGCAAAAAATATGGTTTTTAATGAATGTACTGAGATACCTGTTTAAAACTCAAACAAAACGTTTCCAGTGACCAAAGGATAATTGTTTACTACGAAGTGGTGAAAAAGTATACAAGGCGAAATTTCCCAATTCGACGCTTTGTGGAAGTAATGAATAAAAAATACGCCTTTTAATTTTACGGGGTAACAAAATTCTCAGCATTTCATTATAATCTGGTCGGTTTTTTTCACCGCTTGAGAACCAATTGGGCGAGCATATCCCAGAAATTTCTCATTTGAGGCCTATACATAGTTTTTTTTTTCTTTCTCGTGAAGTCCGTTCTATGCAATAAATTGCCCTTTGTAAAATTTATTTAGTAAAAAAATACTTCAAAAAGTCTCGCATGATTCAAGCAAAGAGAATTTCCTGGCAGTATTTTTGATTTTTTTATGATAACAAATGGAGCTGGCATAATTATGCCTGAGTTCAGTTGGAAAATTTGGCATAGATGGCGTCGATATCGACAAATACTAACGTCAGTAAATGTTTGTTCGATTATTGCTGCCCTGAATATTACCTCCATTATGAAATGCGAAACTAAATACATGTATGGGCTCAAATATCTCTTTGTGACATTGCATGGGTGTGGCCCGAACGGGGATACCTTTCAAGACTTGTATAACATGATACGAAGTAAAGTTTTCCTTATGAGTGAAGTCTTAGTATAGCATCGATAAAGATTTGCTGGGCATAGTTTGCTTGCTTTTTCACTTTTCTCTCCATATTTTGGCGACGGATGAGTCAAATCGTGACATCCTGTGCTTTTTAAGTGAATCAGGCTATCTGGTAGTATCGTCACAATAATGCAGAACATTGTTTGAATCAATAAATAGTAGTCTATATTGTTTTCTATTTTAGCCATTGTGGATTTTCCTATCGAAGGAAGTTGTTGAGATAGGGTCAACAGAAAGGTCGTTGCCATCTTTAACCTCGATGTGTGAAAGAGAAGATAATGTGCCCTCGAAAGTGACAGGTAGCCATCGAATTTATGTATATGCGCCAGCTGACCATGCGTATACCTGTCTCCATTGAGTGATAACGAGCTTCAAGCAGTGCCACAATCTGTAAAGCATTTCCACCTACTTTAATCTAAATGCAATAGTCATTTTTTATCGCCCGCCCGCAATTACTGTTTCTCAACCCTTTGAAATTCCATCGAAATGCAATCAATTATCCAGGCTCGTTTGGCGCTTTTCAGTTCCTTCGGAATGGGCAATATAAAGCACCCATATAAGAGTTGGGAATTTCCTGTGACATGATATCATTAGATTCTTGCAGAAAAAGGACTAGAAGAGTTCTGTGTTTATAACTTACAGCCTGAAAACCTATTCTTAAATAGCTATTTGGTCGGTATTTATATGAAATAATTTCCAGTATCCTGCATCAAGAAAAATTTTCAAATCGCTAAAATAACCAAATACGTAGCAGCTTGTAGTTAAAATCTCATTGGCTTGAAATAAATGATTTTCGAAACTTCACGCAAGAAACTGTTGTATCGTGGAGAGGTGAACAACAGGTATCTATCTATACGACCGTTTTACAACGTCAACATTGTTGAGCACAAATATAACGTACGACCTCAAATATAACTTTTTGCACTCAGTGTTTGTTTGGTGCTTTTTTCAACCCTTCGTTTTTGTTTATTTTGAATATGAATTCACGGCTTGAAATGTTTACTTTGTAGCTGGTGGTCAAATAAAAAACTTATGCAAACCGTGTTGACTTGAAACGCATGTTACCCTAAATGATCCGCTTTATTTATATACGTTTACGTTCTGTTTCTGATTTAAATAGAACGTGGTGGATTCTAATTAATTAAACGACGTATCCCTCGCTGTTCTTTAGTCTGGTTATGCTAAAGAAATAAATTGTTAATTTTCTTTTTGTATACTTAATCAACTATACGCTGTGACAATAATAGATGACTGCGTAAAGTTGTGAAATCTATATATGCCATTTCTAATCCCTGCGTAAATTTTCGCTTAATTCCTCTCGTTTTTTAGCTTTTTCGTAAAAGTGGTGAACTCGTTTTCTTTTGTGCTAAATGGCATAAATTGATAGTGCAGTTAGCAGCCAGGAAGGTTTACATGTAGCTAGTTAGAGCGTTTCAAATTTTGAGCAGTTTTTAAAATTACTCGGATGACTGTGCTTTAAGTTTGAAAGCTAATCTTTGGCAAACATGTCTAAAAATAGCACAGTAAACACCTGCCCTAATGACTTCAGCACTTGTGCCATTTGCATATGAAAACGACTCGTTTTCTATCCAACCTTTCCATCGCAATCTCGATCGAATTTGAATTCGTATATATTATTGCAACAGCGAGGGTTTTAATTGTCGTCCTTGTTTTCCATTTCCCATTAATCATTTAATCTGATATTAAATATTTATTCCTCCATTGTTTGCGAAACAATTATTTGGAAATCTGCAGCCATCACAAGTGGCTTGTTTATCTATCCGAATCGCTCCACCCTTCCACTCATTTTTATTGCTCGCTTTGTATGGAATTGGGATGGATCAAAATTTGATTGACAGACGCTTGTGATGTAATTCAATATGCGATTCATTTTTATCACCAATAAGATTTCACATGGAAACTATAGTTTAACCCACTGGTTTCATTAGGATGGATATCAACGTGGTATTGCAGAGGCAGTGTTCAAATTGGAAGCTGCCACCATTGTGTTTACTATTTATTGTCAGATAAATTTGAAGTGTGCAACATTTAACGGCTAAGCGTGACGATCTCACTGGCATTGTATTGCGCATGCGTCAATAGTATAGGCCGTTTTTCAACAAAAATATTTCTTGTTACGGCATTGTTAAGGAGTTGTACTGGTAACATGGTAATCTACCAATTCAGACTAAATTTGTAAGTTGGCAAAAACATTCACAATCTATCAGAATAATAATGGTAGGTTTCAAGACCAAATTACATGTCAGATGTCTTCTATAAGTACCCAGGTTATGAGTTTTTTTATCGCATTTGACTATGCTTGATTTAGATCCCCATCTTTGATTTCCATTCAATAAGAAAAATGTATACATGTATATATTGGCCAATGTAACATGCACATGTATTTCTCCTGAAACCTGATATCGAAAGTACCTCAACGCTGTAAAGATTTTTTGTTCCCGATGTCATTACATTTTGTAATTTTAATAAATAATAACACCGTTTACAAACAGATTGAATTTGCTTTGTCATTGAATAAAAGCTTAGAATGTCCGGCTTAGGTATTGGCATGGTTGCAAGTATTTCTGGACGTCTGCCATCTTCCATACTAAGGACGGCAGTTCTCATCAATTTGATATTATGGCAAATCGTTGTGCATCACAGTTATAAAAAACACTCGGGAAATTACAATATTGCTCTAATCAAGCCAATGTTATTGAAGTTGGTGAAATTAGACCCATAACGCTTAAACTGCCTGCATCGTAATTCCACAAATGCCTTGCTAGATGGTCATGGTTTGTTTACATTACAGGGTGTCCATGTCTATGTTCACCATCCCCTACTTAAATTAGTTATAATGGGCAAATAATTAATGGAACCACATAATTTTGGTCGCTATTTGTGAGCTTTTCATCTTGACTTTCAATATTCACACCACGGTGCTTGCGATTGTATGCAGCAAACAAAAGCAGTATCAAGCGCTTCTTGAAATGACCCGAAGTTGCCTTCTATTACTGAATTCTGATGAATGTGGATGAACGAGGAAATTGTTTGGGAACATGTTGTATCCGCGCTATGGGCGGGGGGCAGAAAAGGGCACCTGAGGACGGCCATCTTGGTTCGGTGCCAAAGGTGCCTGCGAGTTTTACAATTGCGGCTAATTACAGCATTTTAATTTCGTTTCAGGTTTTCAAGAACCAACTTGTGAAGTCGATTAAACTATTCCTGGTAATATCGTTTTAACGACGGGGTACCCTCACCCCACCACCGGCCACGAGACTGTTGGAATCATTGTCTATTGGGCGTCCTGGGGCGCAGGAGGTGCAGTGCCTTCCTCCAAACCTGGACCCATCTCTCATCAACATGATGGAATTGCCGTCGCCCCAGGGCCACATGAGCGAGGAGAACAGCAAAAAGAAACGTAAGTGGAGCTCTTGGCTTTCATATTTCGCTTATTTCCAGTAATTAATCCCTTTATTCCAACTGCATATCACGAAATGGGAATGCGACGACCAAAATAAATCACCAGTTTTTTTAATTAAGAGGGCCTGTTTTTTTCCCCTTATGTCGTGGGGGGCTGTGATCTTTGAAACCCAACAAACGAAGGGGTTTAGGCGCTCTGCCCGAAGGAATGCAGGCATACTTCCTGCTAATTACTCCTTCTTAAACTAGGCCTAACGAAGTGGGGCTCGGCATCTGTTGACCCTTCACCCCGGTGCAGGAAAGGTCTTTCAGGAAATACAAAGGGTTCGGAAAATGAGGGCTGGCGGGGTGACATGACCAATTTTAGGTCCTTAACTCGCAGCCGCCTCCCTGCCACAGGTGAATGGCTGAAAGATATCGAACAGAGTTTATACACAGACCTTGTTACGCAATTGTGTCTGTGGCTTTGCCACCTGTCATCCGACAGGAAGCCAAGGGAAAGTAGGGGGAGAAACGTGGAAGGGGGAGCCAGATGAACACGTGGTACATTAGCCCGAATATTGATTAGTTGTTTGCAGAGTTGTAGCGTTCCTTTGCAGGACCCTTCCATCGTTTAGTATTTACTAGAAAATCAAGAGGATTTTTATCAATTTGAATTTTCCAGAGTCCTCTTCCGTCTGAACAACCCTGTCCCCAATAAACCGTACGCAAATGAACTAGGAACCACCTGGTCTGTAATGTTGGAAAATGAACACTCTCCCTTTCAACCCTGCAGGTGTTCAACGACTTATTTGAGTCCATGAATATGTCTATGGTTGTGAAAAAAATTTAAATTGTTAGGCCTGACCAAGTGAATTATCGCAAATATTATCAGTTTTGATTTTATAACACGTTCGAATGCAGTGTTGAACTGTCACTATTGAAACTGGCTATGAGATCTTTGCCCTAATCTACTGTATTTATGGCTGGGGATAATTGGCTTGTCCAGGAGTTACCGTCCTGTTGTACTATTGTAATGGTCGGTGGCAATGCGGCGTCACAAATTAATTGGGCTTGTCTGATGCTTGACTATTTATAAACGTTGGATGCCAGGCTTCGATGGTTCTTTATTATGTATTTCGGGGGCAACAATCCTATATTCAATTTGCGGTTTTTTCTGGCTTTCGATATAGTGCTCCACATTCGATGCGTGGAATGCAGACATCCAAGGATGTCTGTCCATTGACATCCAAACATCATGTTTTGTCACAATATTCTTCTCTCAACGGACTTCGTTTTGTATTCAAATCATTTATCTCAGCTCATGTCATTTCGAGAAGACCAAGGCCCAAACACCTGTCATCAGCGCTGTTTCATAAGAATGGGCAGACAAATTATTTTAGCAAAAACCGAGCTGCGGGATACACCGGTGCCACAGCTTTGTTTTGAAACACGTCCATGGTTATCGAAAGTACGAAAGACCAGTTTTCATTTACCATCCTACCTTTGCTGTATCGCAAGCGTTAGTCCGTTTTGGAAAATAAAAAAGGAAGCCATTTTGAATTCGTCTACCATGTTTTCTCTGCCAAAATGCCATCAGAAATTCTCCATATTTCAAAATGCAGTTCTGTTCGACTTTTTAAAAAGACGAGACCGTTCTGTTAATTTGGCGTCAATTCGATCCTTGACTCTGCGGCTGAGTCGTAAATCATTATAGCTTTGCATTTTTTTTAAAGCACTGGCGCCGCTCTATTCTTAACCCTTTCCTTTGAGACGCTTCATCCGTCTAAAGTTTTGGCCTGTTTCATCGATGAAGTACGATAGGCGGCGTGCGGCTCCAACAATCGCTGGGGATCACCGGTGCATTTGGCACAGTTGACTTCCAAATTGGAATATAATGGCAACCGCCAACCGAAGGGGAATAAGAAGCGTACAAAAGCGGTGGTGAAGAAGAGATAGTAGGAGTAGTTCGAAAGCAAACGGATCAGGTGAACCCCTCCGCAACCTGTTCGTCTGTCAACAGGCGCGAGGGCCAAGATCCGTGTGAATAGGGTAAAGGGGAAGCCCAAAGGGGGTTTGCAAAAAAAATGAAAAAATTAGGGAGGGGTGAATGGTGGCCGGACGTAACTATTCCCAAGGAAGTCTCCTCCATCATAATCCACACCTATATCTTCCTACACATGCTCGGTTGTAGGTAACTTCCAGTTTTCATTCATTCTTTCAATGGTTCAGTTTCAAGAATTTGCGGAATCTATCAATAGCGTTCTTAAGCCCGGATTAATTCTGGCACCTAGTGAATAGAATTACGATCATTTTCAGCCCCGTTGAGGCAGAATTGATCATCGCTGAAGTTGTCCATAGCCATAGAATTATTATACTGGAAATTGATTACGGATAAATGATAACGCCAAATTTTAGATAAAATATCTGTGGAGGAAAACTTGACGGTAGTCTGCTCTACCAAAATGCATCAACATTGGTAAAACAAGACTACCAACTGCAATGATATGCTATAAAACATTTTTGGAAAGGCTAATGTTGCAATTGATATGCATATTGATCTAGTTTACAATACGAATTTATAACCCGATCTAAATTTATTGAAGATACGATACCTCTTCAAGCATATTGATCTGGATATGGTAAGGCTGACATTTTTTTTATTGTAGCTCAACGTCAGTTTTACATTTTTATTTGGCCTACAAGCTTAGATGCAAAAACATGGGTATTCAGCAAAAGCAGTTTAAGGATATTCACTTCATTACTGGTACATGCAGTTCTAATTTTTCAAAATTAAATACAGTTACCTATTTACAAATTCGTTTTGTTGCGTTACAGGTTCTCGTTGGGCTGTAACTAATGTCTTGGCATCAGGCTTCAGTGTGAAGAAACAGTTTCAAAATAATCGACTCTTTTTAATGTGGCGTTTATTCAGACACTAGGTTGACTTCTAGGAAAACGGGGCTAAAAAACTGCACTGGGAAAATGCAATTTTTCGAAGGGGTCGTCTACACTGTTGCTATATGCATGCATGGTGATTAATGTAGAGATAGTTCAACACACTAATTACCAAAACCGTCGGTCTTCAATTTCCTGCAAATGTCGGTGAGGCTTGGGGGATAACATGGGTGCAAAAAGGGGATATTGGCGGTGAACAGAACTGAAATAACCGTCCGACCGTGGTTCCACCTATATTATTGAGTTCACTGATAAAAAACCCACCTTTAAAAAGCATGACAGCAAACATGCCATGTCATCTCCAACGGGCGAACATTTAAAAAAGGAACCCAACCTATACTTTTGGCTTTAGTCGAAAACGCTTGGTTTTTTGCCATCTTATCGCTCGAGATTGTTAAATCTCTGGGGGCTTAGCGTATTATCCGTATCTTACCTAACATACAGTAGGTAGGATACGGTGTGGCGTACGTTTAAAGCAACCTTTCAGTGGGACAAGTAGAAATCTGGGCAGTCAAAGATTTCATAGTTCGACCTCTGTCATTGTGCAGCAATGACCCTTCGTCAAATCCCGACTTTGACACCATCATTGCCGGTGCCTTCAGTTTAAAACAAGTATAAGTGGACAGAAATAGGTCGCTCGTAGACAAAATTAAGCAAAATGTAGTTGTTTTGCCTGTGGTGTGCTCGTCTGTGCCCTAAACCAACGTCAATTATATGGTAGGCTTTTGCGATTAGTTTAAGAGGTGTCCAGTAATGATGCTTAAGTTGCAAAGTAAATTGAAGGGGCCATCCAGACTAATTTTACCTGCTTTTAGCCTCCCTGCTTCTTCTTCATCGACGATGTGGGTTTGGTTTGAGGCCTTTCCTCTCGTCTCATGCAATTCGCGTGTTTTCCACAATCAAATTCTTCCAGCTCAATTGCTACTTACAAAATATATTGCGAATGGATTTTTCGATCAAAATTAAAGTTCACTGCTGATCATAAAACCATCCCAATCGCCATTTAAAGCGACAGCTATCGTCGCACGGAACGAGGACAGCGATAAATAAGACAGCGTTCACTGAGAAACAAGTCAGTAATTCAATGTTTTTATTGGAACTCTCAGAATTGCTCGAATCACTTTTGTGATAAAACAAACTAAAGGAGTCGTAATGAAATTGTACACGTTTTTATCCACAACTGGGTATTATTTGGAAAGCGAATTAATGGACAAGTGTAGTGGCTATGAATGGCTATGTCGTAATCATTCAAACGGTGAAACCAATTACGTGTTTCAACATCTCCAAAAATTCGTGCTGTGATGCGGCTGTTCAAATCGGCATAATTGGTGAAATGTGCTTCCCATTCACAAACGTATTGATTGCGATTTTGAAAGGATTGCTCAACTATCCATGAAGTAACACGTGTCTCTCCCATCCCATGAGACGGACACGCAGTTGCTGCGCGGTTTAGGTGAGTTCCAAATTATCTAATCTCAAAATGTTTACCTGATTGTACCTACCCCTAGACGTCAGGGTTTTCGTGGTCATTTAATGCTTCATCGACTATGAACTGGAATAGCCTCATAGTTTGGACTGGGATTGAACTTGTCAGGCGTGTCCAAGATTACGTTGCCATTTTACTATATGTGGGCCTTTGGTTTTCATTCATGTTTTTTTACCAAGTGCACGTACGATGTGAATGCGCGATTTAGTTCAATTCGTGCGCTTTTATTCCGGCCTTGGTGCGTTTTATTGGATTCGTCATGATGTGAATTTCACATTGCCATGCCAGAAATATAAATTATTCAAATTTCACTCGGGTAGCAATTTTGCGGTTGAATAGCTGCGCGGGGTTTTTGTGCCTACTATTTTTCGCGTCGTAAATTGTCATTAAAATTCTGGAATTCGTTTCCTCGACAAAAAAACCTCAACACCCCTCTCCACACACAATGCAGACACGGCAGTATTTACGATGTAAGTTTTATTTTGCGAAGGAAAAAAAACAACAACTATAATCACCTGTACCTACAAATTGGTACGATATTATGCGCAGTCGTAAATTTCCCGATATTCAAACGAAACAATAAATGTGTAACCTGTAATTTCATTATTTTGATCTCTTTGCTGCGCATTCTTATACTTCGAGAATGGGTTTGCTATAGCACAGCAAGTCAAGGCGTTTTGGAATAAACTTTAGAAGAACAGTCAAGTTATGTCCTCATACAACCGAGATTAACTCATATTTCTAGTCACGCAATTTCCAATACACCATGGTGCCGGCCAAATTCAAGCTTGTGCCCCTTAACTGTTTCCTGAAAATTCTCGGTGTATGTTTTTCGTTTTGAAATTGCAAGCATTTCTCGAGAATTGGACTGGCACCCTCCTCGAACTTTATGCATGTACACGTAGCAACTGTTACATTTTATTTCAAAGCGTGAGAATGCTGGACGCCAGCGCATGTTTTCTTTTACAGATTATTTCTTGTTTCACCATTTTTTGGTCCACTTGTTTTTTGTGTTCCCGAAATTAACGAAGTGTCTTTTTATCCAATTGATTTGGGAGCGTATCAAAAAAGGGAAGACTATTGCAACATCATGCCTAATGAGGATATTCACAATAAAGGGGATGAATGAAGGTGGGGAGGGGATAAGGGCAAAAGGTCGCCAGGTGATAGCCCTCCTAAAGTGCCAACTTCGCTTCGACCTCCTGTTGAAGCTATGAAGGTGTAATTGTGTCCAGCCGGTAGCCAAGTCTGTCGGCCCAGGCCATTGTGGACAACAGATGGGCAACGAGACATTGAAAACAGAAAGAGATGGGACCGCCATTTAGGTGCATCTATACGCCGTAGGTCTTTGCCCCAAAAGTATAATCATGCTACTTTCACGCCCGTTATAAAGGTGTTACTGCTAGGGTTTCTCACGGGCGTTTTTTTAAAAATAAATTTCCCCTTACTTCTCGTAATTTTCTTTCTCCTTCTCTCATATCCAGCGTTGGGTAAAAAATCCTATTGAAAAGTTAAGATGGACTGAACGACTATTACTTTTTAATTTAATCTCGTATGAGTTTGAATGAAGTTGCTGATCAAAGAAAGTTCTACGCCTGTTACAAGAAGGCTTTTGCGCCGAATAGGTCAGATACATGTACTGTCTTGGATCAATGCTGTAGTCTTAATATACATGTAGTTATAATGTACGCTGTGCATTGGCAAATGTGTATACTAACAGGTAAATTTGATTAATACTGGGATTAAATTGAAATGAAATGTCTGGGATTGAATATTGGGGGATATTTCCATCGACATGATTCCAGTATTCTGGTGTGAAAGATTTTCGGCAGTAAAATGAAATTATTCTGTTGTAAATTACTTCCGGCAGATTTCAGCATGCGTACGTCCATAATTTCAAATGCCAAATTCCTTTTCTGATTGTTGTTGCTGACTTGAAAATTAGGCTCGATAAAAATTGCGAGCGATTTTTCGCTGATATAATTTACAATATGGGGTTGAACGTGTACATTGACTTTAACACAACTATTTTGAGTTTGGGGTATGTGACGCTGCGTCTGCCCGGCCCACGAAAGCAATCGAGGAAATGTACATGTATGTGCGGTTTACGGAGCTGCTCGCAAATTACACCTAAGGAAGTAATAAAGATCAAACTGCAAGAAGCATTAGCATGTTCATACATGATGTTTACCTGATTTACATCACCAATTTATTTATTACTTTATAGTTTGATTGTGGTCTGCCACTCTGATATTGCTAGCAGGATTGTCTTCGATAACTGTCAGTTCATCTTACATGTAGACTCCTGGTGCAGGTCGTACAGCTAGGTTAGTTTGTCGGCAGCTTTTCGGGAGGAGCTTAATGTTTGGTTTTTCAATTGCCCCTCGCTAAATTACATACATGCATGTATGTATGTGTTGATGCTTTGATGAAGGTATCACAGTACTTTATGAAACGTCATTTCATCAGGGACCAAATACTTCCTCTTACACCGAACCAAGTGTAACCAATGAACTGCATCCACATGTTTTGTTTCTGTTGTTTGTTACCTGGCTGAAGAAACGTTATGATACGCATGGACAATAAAGGGGTATAATCATGATCATTATAGGCACACATGAGCAAATTCAATTTTGAACAAAGCATTATAGGATTTTTCTTAGAAATATAGTACTTACAGGGTCCGACAATTTTTTTTTGTGTTTACCGTTATGGCAATATTAAATTCGCGCATTGAAGACGTCTATCTGTAAAAAATCAAATTAGAAGTTAACCATATGATCAGCCTGGGATAAAGATGGTGGCTTTACTCTGTCAGCATACAATTTTCAACCTCCCCACCTATTTTACGTTTTCCTCCGGATGCAATAAGTGCATTTTGCGAGGGCTATGCACGGAAAGTGTAAGCCAATAGGAGTCCCCCTGTGTGGGTCAAACGGAAGAAAAGGTCTGCGCAGAAATATAGGAAAATTAGCCGACAACATTAATTTCTCTCATGGGCTGCATCTCCACTATAACCTACTCCATATATGTAGGTCGAGCAGAATAATTCTCCCTATATATACATGTATATAGGAACCATACCTTGGGAAATCCTAGCCACGGGCCACGCTGGAGTGTTGTTGTCACGATGCAGACCGGAAATTCTAATTAGTTAAACTGGGCCTACCTGCGCGTACCCCCAACTATTGCCTCTCCACACGCTGCCCCCTTATGTCTTTGTGGCCGTCCAGTTGAGTTTTTTAGCCGGCTCAGTAGGCCTTAAAAGAGTTGCTGGCAGTAGCCATTTTTATTTTTTTGTCTGGGATTTAATAATGTTGGCCATTTTGCAAATTTGTCAAGGCCACTTGGTTGCATGCAGTGCCTCGAAAGTTCTCACGGTCCCGGTTGGCACTTTTGCTTTTTCAAAAGAGGATTTCACACATTGACCAAACGCTCAACGAAAGAACAACCAGACAAAAATTCATAACTTAAAGCCAATCCAAGCAATTGAATTTTGAATGAAGTGCTGCGCTATATGCTTGGCCTGAGAAATTCAAAAGCATCAACAAGTGAGAACCTTATTTTCTGACTCACCCTGTATGATTTGTAGGTGATTTTTATGTAGCTTTTTTACGCCTTTTTATTTCGAAATATTAACGAAATGTTGGATACATGGCATAATAAAACCTTGTTGGCGCTCAAAAACGAAATGCGTGATTTAATTTATGGAAAGAGTATGCGTAGGTTCTGCTTCTTATTTTTATTAGCAAAAATTGGCATAAAAAATAATGATACCCATCCCCTTTTGGCTTTGTGAAATTAATGTATGATCACCACCCAACCTAGCGAACCTTCCCTCTGGATGGAAACTTTTAATCATATATTATTCATTGTTGCAAACATGTCCGATAACTACCAAAAAATTGAAGTTGACCGTGTCAGAATGTGCCATAGGCAAGAGCCATGATACCAATTTAAGATTATCTTGTTATGGCTAGAGGTTGCTTAAGGGGTCAAGATACGCGACACGCGCTGATGGCTCAAAAAATATTGATCACTTGACGGGGCATTACTATTTAAAGGCAATAAATTAATTAGTTGGCCTAAAAGAAACTTAACTTGTCGCACTGGTAAATATATCATGCCAACTCCAACCCTATTTATCCTGAGCTGAATAGTTTGACGCATGCAAGCCAATTAAATATTATATTGTTACTGAAACAATTTTGTCGTATGATAGATTGGCAAATTCTTGGCATAATAATCAAAATTGCGATAGAATTTCTCTGCTTGTTAGTATAGTTCAATTAAATGTCCACTAACAATGCTTGACTCATGAACACTACTCATGGACAAACAAAAACGGCTGATTAGGTTAAGCAGAGGAGTGTTAGGAAAAACCCATTTGAGGATTATCATGTTATATTATTTTTCCTGCCTGCATTTACGTAATCAATATTTTCCTCCATGTGAAGTGATGTATACGTGTGTGTGGACTGATTGGTGTCGTTTCCGGCCTTATTTTTTTCCGATTTAACGTAACCTTGCATTGTTTCTCATATATGTCTGTTTTCTTAATCGCCATTTTTATCATGGCGCTAGTTTTATAACGCAATAGTTTCAGACGTAATTTTAATTGCCTTTATCCTGGAGACCAGTTGGCTAATACGAGTCCTTCGAATAGTTTTTATTCAGCGTGATCTGCTTCATCAAATTACCAAATAAACTCTTCAAACGATGAAGTGTACGTTCAACTTTTTATGTGCAAATTAGTAAGAACGTATTTTTGTCTGACAACATTACGCTGTTTATTGCGGTTATAATAATAATCTTATACGATCACTTTAAATTACAAACTATATCGTGCTACCTACAACTTAAATTTCGTGCACAAATTTTGGAGGAAAAAATAAAAATAGCGTTATTCTTCCCTATTTTATTCTGACATGCTTCTATAAGTGCAGGAAGTAAGTAAATATAAAATGCTGCCAAGTTGCGTAGCAAATAATCCAGTAAAAATGTGTTTATGTGCTTGCGTGTTTCAATTTTTTAAGTATATAAAAGTTTGAAATAATATACATGTATATAAAAAGATAGTTCAGAAAAACGTCCACTTCCCTCATTCCAAAAATCAAAAGAATGTTTTTCATTTTTTTGTCTATTCATACTCACAATTGGTTTAGTCGATGTACAACTAGGTTAATCTCAACGGAAATTTCTACTTGAATAGTTTTAATTAATAATCTCATTTATTTAACCTTTTTACAATGTCGAGTAATATTTTCTCATTTTTTCTGTTCTGTAGTATGCATTTATAGGAATACATGTAAAGGGACAGTTTTCGTTTTTGAATCAAGAGACACTTGTGCATTTTTCATTATATCTGAAAAACGAGTTTTACGAGCATTTTATAAAAATCTCACGCTATGTTAAAGTGGGCGTTACAATTATATACTACATTGTCACGCTACTGGAAATTTTAAACCCTCTATCTTAACGTTATCGGCATCGCGGTTTCACTTTTGACTGAAAACTACTTTATTAGATAGAGCAGTTTCCATATTAACAAAATGGCTGCACTATTTTTGCATTACTTTTTCAAAATAATTTGGTTAAAAATATGTTGGTAATTTTTTTCCAGCTTAAGCCAACATTGAAGTGGCGTATGCATGTTTAGTGCCGTTCGATAACAGAATTGAATGGATTATGCATGGATTAAGAGACTACATTCCAAACAACCCCTCAACTTATCCTTTCCTTTTCGAAAACCCATAATCGATCCAACTGAAGTTGTGATTGCACAAAATGATAAGTAAATTTTTATTTTCAAAATAATGTTGACCCCACCCAATCTTTTTTACGTTCAGTTTAGTACTTTCATTTACATTGTTTTTCACTATGGATAAATATTTGGCAAAAATACAAATCGTCGTTTATTTATTCCAACAAACTGATGCAGCCTTTCAACTTGAAGTGCATGTAGCGTACTTATTTTGATAAGCACTAAACCCACCTGTAGTTAGTTGAAAAATAGTGCTACAACTGAACTGTTGCATGTCCTTTGAAACGCAAAATTACAATGGTTTACAGCAATAATTTCACTGTTCCTCTCTTGATATTTACCTGCCAAAGTCTAAACAATCATTCACCAAGATGGCATCCACTAATTTCCCAGAATGCGCCATAGATACTCCCAGTAGTTGCCCGAAATGCCCCATAGCTGGCGCTAGTGTTTTGCAGAGGGACTGCCGTCCACTTCATAAGGCATTCAGCTGTGAAAAAGCTACCATATTATTCAGTGATATACATTGTACACTTCAATAATTGTGAAAGCATTATGCTGATAATTGTTCTTTCGAGTCTCGGTTAATTTGAAGTTACTCTTATTCATTTGACACAAACTGGCAAACACAGACGAAGAAAAACAAGACTTCTTTTTCGTTGAGCAACTAAATGAAATATTTACGGCTGGATATTCACTTCGTTAATCATCACGCTAGTCGAAGCCATTCTTTGTTTTAGCGAATTAACGGTTTTTTGCATCACCCCATTCACTCGTTAAGTAACCGAACAACTGTTATTTACTTCTCGCCTATATGCCAGCTGCCCTTTTTCGTAGGTCCCCTCTCCTTTTTTCCCCCCTCCCAATTTTGCAAATATGAAATGCTGATTTTGGCGAAGGATAAAGTCACAATTCTTTTATTGCGCGATGACATGTGGAATTGTCCGTTTCAATTGCCTTCAGATCGTTCGTTTTATTAGCGGAAATTAACGACTGGTTTACGATAAAGAAGAGCTTATCATCGCGTTTCCGTTTTCCTGTAAAAATAACGAGTGTGAGGGTGGGCTCATTTGAGGGAGATCTGATTGCATCGCAATTATATTGGGGCTGATAAACGACGAGTGGTACACCTTCCATGGGACTGTTGTTTAACAGGTGAAATTCTGATAGGATGAGCTTGACAAAGGTGAAAAGCCGTTGGAGAAAACGCACTTCATAATAATGGTCAAAACGGTCGTTGATCCTTTATTTAAAACACACATGCAAATGCTCCTAATAATGGAGCATTCACTCCACGATACAGGTGTTTTGCACTCATTTCCATGCCGCTAATTTATTCCAAGTAGCCTTTCCAACTGAACTTATCTTTTTAAAATTACCTGAAAATGAGGGAAAGTTGGGCATGTGGAATTTGAACAATGAAATATGCTGATGTGTGGTACAAGTAGGGTCATGTGCATTTGCTCCGCCTTTCTTCTATTTAGTCGGGATATTCACAGTTTCTTTTATTGTTTGCCTGTAAATATTTAAATGTCCTTAGAAATGTTTGTTGCCATTTACACTTGCAAATATTATTGATGGCTTCTTAAACGAACGCACTCTCATATAGAATTTGATAGTTGTTTGAATATTCAAAACTACAGCGGTTATTAAGAAACGGGTGGTACAAACCAAAACAGCAGAGGAAAGGAACGGGTTTACAGATTTCCGCCTAAAAGTGTTCCTTATAGCTCACGTGCTTGCTGACGATCAGTTTGTACCTTTTAATGCGGCAAGGGCAGCTCATTATGGTACCAAATAAGATTGAAAAAGGTTGTTTCCACCTTATACCAATTATGTAATTGTTTGCTAAAAATAGTTTTACAAAGACAGCATTCAGTTGTAGGAAAAATCTCAAAGTACCTGTTGTGTTGTTATGGTAACCGTGATGCCCTTAATTTAAACCATTATGGGGAGCTAAGAGATACGAACTTCAAAAAATAACTGGATACGTTTTACGAAATGTCATACAAAATGCTTTTTAAAAAGTTGTGTAAATTGTTCTTTCTGGAATGAACTTACACGCTTTACTTAACGTTCAACAACGTCATTAGCGAACTACAACGGGGAAAGTAAACCTGGTTTATTTATCGGAAGTTCACCTTTGACATTTTATGAAATTTATCGCCATTCTTTGCAGCTGAGCAAAGTATTTAAAATTGCCTGCGAGGAATCACGATTTATTTGCCAGTTGCATGCCGCGCTAGATACCTATTGAAAAGCAATTGCGGAAAACTTGTGGGGCAAACGTTTCCTCCAACTAATTGAACCACGTGTAACTCATAAGTCTCATTATGAATGTCTCACTAATTAAACCGGTTGTGTTAACTGCCTAATAACATTGTATCTGATTTGAAAGTGGCCCTGATTCAACTGTTCGCGTCATAGGCCCATAGCCGATATGCATGTTCCATATAAGTGCGATAATGCTTTTTGCCAAATTTTTGGTACGGATATCCCGATGTACGTCTTGCAAAACTAAACTCAATTGAACCGAAATGCTGGTTGTGCGAAATTGCGCAGCACTTGAAATCTGAAATGATTGCGGCACTGAAAGCCCACTAACCATTCTGAGATATTTTCGTCGGGCCTTTTCATGTTCGCTCGGAATCTTATATAAACAACGGATACTCCCATTTTTCATTTTGATAACAATCAGGCTGCGGAATAAAACCTGAAATGCTTGATATTTGGAAATCTGATGTGTAGTCGCATTTGCATCTCTGGATCGTGCCTGGGATAAGGTCGCACGGCTGCGAAGCCTCGAGGTGCACAAAAGCACCAAAATTATAAGATTTCTACATGTATTATCCATCAACCTGTTGTATGTTGCGTATAAAGAAATCTGGCTTTTAGCCTCGAAGCATTCGTACATCCCCTTTAAACTGCCTTTAAACATTGTTTGGATGGGGCTTGATTTCGTTTTTCTACGGTTGGTGTTGCAAAAGCAGTCCTGAGATTTGTGATGAGGTGGATACCGGCGTGCCACAGGCATTGTCAAGTGGGTGGCGTTTTAATTGTACGCATTCGCATTTATAGCATGTGCTTGTTAAATAGCAGCTTCCTCTGGATGAATCTGTCCCACACCTGACTTTTTGTGAGTTAATTGTGATGTCATGCATCCGGATGTAGGTGTTGTTTATCGGTTTCGAGCATCAGGAGATGGCCAGTGAATCTCCCAAAGGCCTCTCAACAATATGGGCTCTTGGATAATTTGGCCTCGGCAATTATGTAGACTTTTTGAAAATATCCTGCCCGCCAACCTGTAATTAATTCGACACTAGTTTGTTTGTGGTGGCAACGAGGGTGCAGAGACGCCATTTATTGCTGTCAATTGTTTCGAATGTTCTATCTGGCTTCAACGGAAATATTTTAATTGTATCCATTTCCTGTTTCAATTGTGAAAATTGGATTAATTAACGAGCTCCTTGAACGGCGGACACGCTGATAGGGTCTGTGGGGGAGAGAGGGTAGATTTTGGTGCTGATTTGTATTGTGTTGAGGAATTTACTCTACGTGCATATGTATATTGTACTGGGTATTAAAAATATCTTGTCACACCCAACATTTATTGGCCTGCTAATAAATTGGAAATTCTTTTTAATGCTATCTTAGACATTCCTGAAACTATTCCACAAATACCTGTTTTGGTGCTGCTGAATATTTTTGCTTTAAAGTCGTAAGCAACCGCGAAAAAGAACGAAAATGATCATTTTTGAAGTTTTTTGGTGTCATTCTCAGTGTGAACTTACTTTTATTTCAGGCACGAAACATAGAAGTAGCAATCATAAAACAGGCTGTTCCGGAAATAACTACCTAAAAACACTTTGTGGTTTTGTATAGTGAAGATGTCAATAAAAGATTTTAAGTTGTAGAATGCCTAGTTTTTGTTAAATTCTAGACCACATGATAAAAATACGCACAATGATTTCACAGCCGATTCACAGCTGATTCAACAACCAAACATAGCAAATTTCAACTATTTATTAAGTTTTGTTTTTGTTCTATCCATCTGCGGTCACTCTAGAACATTTGCTTAAATTATTCGAATTGTGCTTCGATACCTTATGAGTGGCTCTTCCTTTGTGCACACTCTAAAAAAGTCTTTTTGGTAATAGTTTCTAGTAACGCAAATTATGGGTACCAGTATGAATGTTAACGTTATATACTTACAGTAAAACTTTAGTCTGTACATGTAATCGTAAAATAAACTATCCATTAATCGGAGCAAATAGTATGGAATTCCTTTTTTTAAGTCTGGAATATTGGTAACCTTTATAGTGCTAGTTTTGAATGAGTACACTGAATGTATAGTGTTTCGTGCTATGATATAATCCTTAAGTCATACTTTGAGAGTTAAAAACTTATTAGTCTATAAAATTTCTGGCAATAATGTTTCTGTTCACATATCATGTGGAGTAATGTGTATTTTTCTGACCTATTTTCTGGCGGAAGTTTTATGATATATGACAGTTCAAAAAAACAATGCAGCACCATCGTTTATCCAGCTATAAGTTTAGTCGCATTTTTAAATTGATCAAACGTAATGTTAACGACTTTAGTTGTCCTTATTGTTATCGGAAAAAATTGTCTCGAACGCTCCAGTAACGGTAAATTATTACCAGAATATCGTGATTTGCACAGCTTTGCAAGGTCTTATTTAACGTAATCGCATTGGCTCAGCCAGCCATATGCCGTGATTTTCATTGCATAAACAGCTTATGCAGGTGAAAAAATCCACAGCTCGTAAATTATTTCCATAAGTACGTCGATACTAATTTTTATTTTTACACAACAGTTAGTTAGCTCTATGTCAAAACATGTTTATATTTGTTATTAGCATTAACGCGTTTTATGGACTATTCGTGCCTAGGTAGTAATTAAATATTGTTCTTTAGTATTAGCAAGGCAGGTTAATGTCAAATGCGTGGTTTGGCAAAAACTAAATTTGTCGACAAAAGCGCATCAAGCACTGAACAAAGTCTTCAAAAAATACTTGATTGATTTTTTTCATACATTAGATGGGAAACAACAGAAAGGATTTTTAAAACGAAGGGTTAACATCCATTCTTATTATATCTATTGTATCTTTTTAATGTTAAGATAGTAGATAGCATCGAGGTTTAACTTTTATCAAGACCCAAAAATTCTATTATTTATGAAATAAAAAGCAAGATAAAGGACACACCAAATTATGATCTTAATCGCTTTTTGGTCAGTTGAGTCTGCTTATCGGTACAGTACCGTGCTTGATAATTGTTTCACTGACTACATAGCTGTTGCGCATAAGCTTATTTATACGAGGGGCTAACATCTTCTGAAGTCAGGTGTACACATAAGGGGTGTACATGTTGCTTTGAAGTCTTTGAAGTCAATCAAGTCTCATTGAAATTCTATTGTAGTCACTGTAGTCAGAGGGGATTCCACACCCAGGGGGACATGGTTAACGGCTGCATTTAATTTGGTTCCAATAGTAGATAACGGATTGGAAGCATTGCGAATTTTAAACAATTGAAATGTCTTTACATATAAACCTACATAAATTACATGGGATACGTTCCAAATATCATGCTGAAATTGTATAAATGTAAATATTTTTATATCAAACTAGTGTTTCATTAGTTCGATTAGTTCAATTGCAAAATAAAAATACTTAAGTTAAACATGTTTAATGAATCGCATGACACTATTGCTGTCACTGGTCTTAGCTGAAGTAAACTATCAAATGGCAAATTTGCTTTGATAAAGCTTTATTAAAGGGTTACGCAATTAAAAGGTGTGAAAAAAGGAATCTATTGGAGATCTTAGTGATTTAAATGCTTCCATACGCCTTAAAGACCCATGCACTTTCATGTATACGTGTTATTATGTTTAATTAGTTCTGACCGAATAATGAAACATTACGAGACGTAAAACGAAACATGGACATTTAAAATTATCATTTACAATATTAAAACTTTATGCTATGCACAAGAATGGTAACGTTACATTAAGAAAAACACTTAACGTTTTCATGAATGGCCCACCTCATTTAGCGTAATGTAATTTACCACAAAACATTATTTCGACACACAAACATTAAGTCATCGAAGTCCCACTGAAGTCTTTGAAATCTTTGAAGACATGCTGAAGTCCTTGAAGTCGCAGTTAGGTGTACATGATTTTTAAGAGATGTACGAGCCCCTCGGTTATGACATTTCTCCTAATTTTGCCACTTAAGAAAAGTTGACCCTATCAAACTTGTTCTTGCGTTTCATCCGCGGGGCTGACTTCGTATGCTGGAAACTGCTTTATTATAAAAATGTTTCTAGACCCTGTTTAATACAACTAAGTCCAGTTATAACCAGCGTTTATTATAAAAAATTAACGAAGGCAATTACTCGCCTATAAATTTTAACAAAGTTTGTTATTATCGTTTTTTACCCCGAAAAAATTTCAAACAACAAAACCGCTTGCGCTTGCGTGTAATAGATTATACACAAATTCCACGCAAGGAATTCCTCGCATAATCTAATACCCACTGAGATGAAATGTACTCCAGATTTGCCCCCTAAAAAATACGGCGAAGCGAGGGGGGAGTCCTTAACCTATGCTGGGCAAAAATGATGGCCGCACAGAAAAAGAAAACTCCTGATCTTGATTCTTTTCTTGTCAGACTCAAGTTTTTTAAGAATGAAGTTCTTAACAGCAAATCAGAAACGTTCATGAATGATCACTTCAAGATAAACTTTGCGAAGATAAGTTAACTGGTGATATCTAGGGCGTGCAAGCAGAGATGACGGCTAACCGTATAACGATATTAAGGTAGAACCTCTCATTTTAAAATGGGAACTGCCTATGGGATAGTTCTATCTACTTCGCCGGGCAAAATGCTTTTTTATTCGTTTTTTATCATTATACATTAACTGTTCATTGTTTAATCTTAACTTCTCCCTTCCTCTTAGTCTTTCGCTCGTTTCTCACGTGTTTTTACTTTTCCCATTTCAAATGTTTATTTTTAAGCCTGCCCGAACCTCATTTTCCACCTTTTTTTGGAGTGAAAAAGTAGAAAAAAGGCAGAATGCTGTTCCGACTAGTTGTACAGGCCGCGTATTTTCCCACCAGTTTTTATGCATTTTTTGGCAACTTAGACGACTAAAGCATTAACACATTTGCCATTGCTTTGCGGTTGCAATATATTCCAGATAGGCTTGGACGTGGACTTCCACTAAGCAGAAACTTACAAACATTGATTGGCGGACCCAGGATGTTTTAATGGGGAGGAGGGTCATGACCATCTGAGGCGATTTTGTGTAGGTGGGGACGCCGTAGGCGAAATTTTGACAAATTTATTACAAATCTGTGATTTTAACCTTTAATTTTATACAAACATTTTCTTAGAAATGCTTATTATAAGGAACGCCGTAGGTGAAAAGTTTGGTAAACGTGATTACATATCTTGGATTTTAGTCTACAATTTGATCCAAGTATTTCCTTAAAAATGCCATAAGAAACGCTGTAGGATAAGTTTTTGAAAAATTGGTTTACAAATGTGGTATTTTAAATTATAAATTCGTCCAGAAGTTTAGAAATTTGTTTGAATTAAAAATAACGACGTAGGCGGCTTTTGTTTGCAAAATGGATTAGATATAATGGATTAGAATAAAATAACATTTTACACAAAAAATCTATCTAAAATAAAGTTAGTTTCAACAGTGGTCATACCCCATTAACTCCCCCCCCCCCTTCCCCATGCTTGCCAAAAATTACCACTACGCTGTCTACAGATGGTTTCCTACTTTTCGTGTGTCCACACATTCGCACCAGCTTGTTTTTTTCTTCGTGAGAATTGGTCGACGTTTGCACGACCGAAACTTGTAGATTTTCTGGCTGCTGAGAGCTTCTTGCGTTGAACATTGCTTTTGATTCTTGATGTCCCTAGGGGAAATGTGCGATTGGCTGTGCCAAGCTCGTGGCACCCACTTGCATGTAGTATGGGAATGGGGCTTGGTGAATGATGGGAAATATCAAAGCTCACTGAACATTGCTTGGGTGGCTTTGTGCCCTTCCATTTCGACGCTGTCAAATACCTGAGTCCTGAGCAGAACACGTGTCTTCAGTTCTCAATACCGTTGGCTGAAATTTAGTGTTTAGGGGCGGTAGCAGTGGTTTGGGCCAGAACGACTCGTGTTGCCCCCTGGCGGCGCTCGAGACTAACTATTGAAAACGAGACCATATGCCAGACTAGGCGGCAGTCGGGAAGGGTTTATCTCTCCTTATATCGGTTTTTGGGACGCGCTGGAGCTGTTTATTAGCTCTATTCCAGATGCCCTCGCGTTGAAGTGGAGTTAAAATCCGTGCTCACCTGAATTTTTGCTGCGGGAATTAACCGCGAGATAATTAATATAATTTATTTCGGAGGTTCTTAGCACCTCACTATGTCTCGTGAATATCAAAATTAGCAAAAATAAGGTGTCGTGAATGGGATATTAGGCTTGGATATTTCCCATTGTTGTCGTCCAAACCGTTGCCTTTGGAAAGGCCAAGCCGTTTTTTTTTTTTGCATATTAAAAAAGTGTTTCCTTTGTGCTGCTTCTAAAGCTCGCTTTTTAATTCTTTGTATTTCTCTGTCAGCCGACTAATTTTTTGCTGCAGCCTTTCTTTATCAATGTACGTCGTCTGTGGATTTTTGCCCAAATTGTACCTGCGGGGCCGAGCCTAGAGCGGTCTAATAACCGGAGTTGAGATGAAAGCGGATTGCGTTATGTTGAGTGGGGGTGGAATGCTAAACAATGGCTTAATGATGACGATAAGATGCTACCTGTTTTTTAGGCATTCTTGCATAAGCATTTCCTCTCTATATTTCCAATTACGATGACAGTAAATGTGGGAATTCCACGTTTTAATTGCGTTTAATAAGCTTGATTAGATTTACAGTGCTTTTGTTTTTAATTAATGTCTGGTGGTTGGCTTTTTTTCGGAGATAAAAATGTCCAAAACGAGGTCGCTAGTTATACGCCACCAAATGGATTAGGTTCTATCTGCCAAGCTTTTTTTTTAGATTCCGATTTTATTGGTAAGCAGAGTTTCTTTTTAAGAAATAGGTTTTGATATTTGGACATGTCAAGGAAATTGTTTCTCAACGTGACAGCATGCTTATTGGATTTTTTGACAATTTAAAAATCGCAAAAAGTGCTATTTATACTGCACATTCACATAGTCATTCTACAATTAGGTATCGAACTTTTCCGATCAAAAGGAAGGTAAAGTTTACTGGCAAGTTAACTTGGCTTGCGTTAGTATGTTTAAAGTTGAATTCATTATCACATATCACGAAAACTGGTCTCTTCACTAATGACACATCCGTTTAGATTAGATTAAACGCGACCTTAACAACGCGATTCCTTTTCTGGCCACAGGATGTCGCCACTGACGGCATTCCCATAGCATTGACCTCGTCCTTGACTGCTACCTGCACCTCACCTGGTGGTAGGAAAACACTCCCCCTCCTCCTCTTCCTTCCTGTTTCAATTGAGGGGTAGGACAAAAAAAACTGCATTGCATCAACGTCAGTGATTATTCCAACCATTTATGTATAAAAAACTTCCACATAATTTATTATGAGTCATTTTTCCAAGATTTGAACTCATTTTGACGCTGGCTGGCATAATGTCGATCATCATTATCTTCATTATATTCGTCTAACTACCTCCTCCCACTCCAATAGATGTCCTTTTGACCGCTACCTTGGCTGTAGATGACCTAAGCAATTCGCGTTTTATGCCCCAAAATAATAACGATTTGATTGCCGCTTTAACTTTGCTAGTTCATTGCGCAGGAGTTCTCTGGATGAAAACCGTATTTAATGCACCTTTACCACGCCAAAGCTCGCCGTGAGAGCAATTTGGTGAATTATATTTGTCGGTTTAGCCTAAATGATTTTCAGTAAATTTATCGCAAACAATTTTTTCCCTCGATGATTATCAAATTATATTAAATTTATAAAGACTGCGCTTTCCGCTTTTGGACTTATTATAGAATTCGAGGCTGGCAGATTTCTGGTTGGAGGCTTGGCTATTTATTAATAGGTTAATAATAAGTCTACGAAATTGAGCGAACGAAAAGCACGGTAGGGGGCCACGTTCTCGCTGGCACAAGGTGAAATTTCGTGGCAATTAACATATCGCGTATGAAATAAGCGTGGACTAGTCTAGAAAATCAAACGCAAACGTTTCTCGCACTCTTTTCTAATGGAATGCACCTTAAAATATATTTTGATCTTTGAACTGCTAGCTTGTAAATCGTACTTTGTAGCCTATGGCCCCCAAAGCCCGAGCATCAGATACATGTATTTTTAAAATCTTTATCACGAAATTGATATAGTATGGAAAGGTGCTAGACTCGGCCTATAGGAGGCGTAAAAGACGTTGATTGCAAATATTTACAAGATACTTAAGCCTTACAACGCATTAAAAGTGTATTGTAATTAATTGTGAGAGATTCGAGTTTAGCTTTGTGCTAAGGCTTTAAAAGTTAGAAAAGGCATTTAGCTTGCTT
Source organism: Rossiulus vilnensis (assembly GCA_034700785.1). Classification (NCBI taxonomy): domain Eukaryota; kingdom Metazoa; phylum Arthropoda; class Diplopoda; order Julida; family Julidae; genus Rossiulus; species Rossiulus vilnensis. The sequence goes on from JAQIXS010000030.1 coordinate 42,820, forward strand.
TTTAATTTTTTTGCACGATTCTCATATTAAATAAACAGGCAAATAATGGAAGTATGAAGTCCGGCTTCGGGGTGGCGCCATCTGTGATCTGAGCGAAAACTGTTTGCATTAATAATTATATTCACGTTGGTCATTCTCACCTTATTCCATTTGTTTTCAATTTACCTTTCGGTCTGCCCACGCAAGATCTCGATCACGTCCGTGAGTGATTACTCAGGTACGCCTTAGATAACTCCATATTTTAATTAGAAATCACACACGAGGTACTAATTTAACCTTACAGGCCATTCACCAGCCCTTCCAAAAGTTTAATTAAGTTTCAAGTCCTTGAAAATCGCATTTCCTTCTTCCTCTGTTCCAATTTGGACGTAACAAGCACAATTTCATGATTGCCAACTTGGATGGAAGTTGTCAGACAAAGTTATAAACCACTTAAATAACTAATAATTGAACGACCAATTTTTTTATTTTGATTTTTTGCCGATCGAACGTGCTATATATAGCCATAAATTATCGCCCGTTCGCAGTTTGAGGTTGGCAAATATGTAAATTCATTCGAAGGTTAGGTGCGCTTCCTCCATGCCCCCTTCCTAAGTATTTTACTTTGCTTTCGTTTGATTGTAAGTAATTATACCAGTTATCATGGTCAGTGTTAAGGTGCCAACATTTTTCAGCTCGTATATTGCGAGGAAGTTGGTGGGGTGCTAAATTATCCGATAAAATTTATGACCCTGTCTATAAATATTTATATTTTGCATCACTCGTTTTTAGAAGCAAAGATGAAATTGATTCGGCGGCTCGCCACCTTTTGTCTTTTTTTTACACCGAAAGCTTTTTTTTGTTCGCTAATGCTAAAGTGCCAATAGCGAATTCGACTCAAGAAGTTATATCCGAGTATTTGTTTTGACTTTGACGATGCATTTTAATTACGGTTTTGCATAGCTGATTCGCGCAATCTATAAAGATTGCTCTGCCCAAGAGTGTTCTTTATTCATGAAGGGCATCCTCCTAATTTCACTTAGCACTCGTACAAATCGGCGATAAAACGTATTGGCGCGATTGAACGGCAACGATTGCAATTTATTTTCGCGTTGTTTTGAAGAGACTGACGTACTGCGTCCGACTCAGTTTACAACCAAGTTCTCCATGGGGTGGTCCATCAATTGGAGCGCATTATGCAGGCCCTGTCCGCCCCTGCGCTTATACACGTTTCGTTGAACTTTCGTTTTAATTGTTCAGAGAATGCCGAATCAATTACACCTACAGGATGCCCGAAATGCGCCCAATTTGAATACGAGCGTCGTTTTTCTGCTCAAAAATCCGTGTGAAAGCAAATTGAAAAGTGTGCCCACGAGCAAATCAATCTGGTTTCCATTAATATTCGCCATCAGAAATATGACAACTGGCTCCACTATTGGCAGTATCAGCGGAGTAAAACGAGAAAATGCAAGCGGGGCTGCCCAGCGCGGTTCCATCAAATTTATCTTCTTCCATAAACGCGAGTCCGGGAATCATTCCAGCAACCTTTTGCGTGCATATAAATGTGCCATTTATTCGTTAACGTGTACCTGTTTAAATTCAGCCGAAGCCCCGATCGGCGTGTTATTTTTATTGCCGATTCCTATTCCGCGTGAATACAAATTGAAAAAAAAAGCTTACGCTGCATCTAGCTTGAACTGAACCTTAAGCCATAAAATTCACTTTGAAAACTGTTGCAAGCGCATGAATAAGTAATGGGCAATATTTTAGTGGAAGGTGTAGCCGAACACTTAAGTCTAAACGAATACCTGTGAGCCTCGTTGCTGTTGAAGTTGTCAGCTTTTTGGTAATTGAATTGACGTTTTGACGTTTTGAATCTCGTCGCACTCGGGGCACTTTGTTGTGGAAGTTTTTAAAGGAACATGCGGAAATTGTTTAGCGACACGCCAACGCTGGCCGTGATTATTCTTGCGCATTTCTTGAGCATGTCTCATATTTGTTTGGTTAACCTTAACCTCCCTCCTGCTGCTGTATCTACCCCTTGCTTAAAATTCATATTTGCTCTCGCTCCGATCTGTTGTTAACTCGGTGTCAATCAACTTTATGTTTACACCTGCGTTTATTCGTATTTGAGATAAATATTTACATTGCACCTGAAAGTTAGGAGTGTTTCGGCTGTGGAAGTGTCTATTATAGACCTTTAAGGATTGTATGTAATGCTAGTGCGTGATTGTGTACAGACAATAGGAAGATGTGCGAGGCAGTTGTTGCTAGCGTATTGCGAGGTTTAGGTCAGACCTGTCGCGATTTTGTGATACCTTTCATCTCCTTTTCGTGGAGTAGATTTCTAAGGTGACCGAGAAATGCTGAAATTTTGTTTTCACTGATGAGGGAAGGACATCCGCCCCGAGTATCATGTTCTTGCGACCGAACGCTTCAGGTGTAACGAAGTTATCTTCATGCTAATCTTGTTTGAGTATCGTTTTCCTAGCAGGGTCATGTAAATACATGTACATGTTTTTAACTCTCTAAAACACTTTTTTTTGCTGTTACCCTATGCAAGATAATTACATAACCTTGGCACCAGCATATTTTGCATGTACACGTATACGTATCATGATACTTTTTTAAACCTGGAAATTCTCTCTTTATCTCAAAATTCTGGACACCGCTCTTGCATCATGGCATTTGTATACATGTACGACACTTTCGGTACAAATTTGTTTAATTCTTGGATGTTGGCACTAAGAAACATGGTTCGTCTGAAGCAATGCTTTTATAAAATGTATTCCTAATTGGATATTTAAAATTCACAATTTTGACATACTGTAAAATGGTGTTATTATAAAGCTCAGTTTTAGGAGGTTTTCCTCATGATGTGTGTGTACTCTGTTTGTTCAGTATATGGTGAATTTGTTCAGATTTGCAATTTTTGGATATTACATAGAACTGAACGTCATTTGGCCTTTTATGCCTATAGGCCAGCTAATTGCGGAAACACAGTTTCCACGTTAAAAACAATTACATTTAGTGTGGATCTACTTAAAATGCATACGTACCGTAACAGCTTTTTCTCCTAATTCTGTTTCGTCTCGGAGATAAGAAATGGTCGCAATTTTTTTTGTCCTTGTAAAGAAGGGAAATAATGGAATGCAAAATACAGGAAACCGAATTAGTTATGCAGCCTACGAAAAGGGTGATAATGGTGACGAATTAGTTTGAACTTTTTAAAGTGAGGATATGTACTTGAAGCGTATAAAAAGATGTCTAATGGATTTAAGCATCGTTTATTTCGAGTTTGTTTGGTTTTTTCTGCCTTAAACCATTTCTTGGCGGAGCACGTTTCTGTTTTTTTAATCTCTAAGTCTGAAGTGTGGTGCTAGGAAGGTGGGATAATGAGCGATTTTTCTCCAATTCTATTAAATGGATTTTCCTGCTTCATAGGCGTTTTTGCAACCCCTCTTGTTTGAACGGTGATCGTATTGCCATGCGTTTTAACATGCACTAGTTATTCGGGAAAAAAGCAAAAAGGTGTAAACGTCGAGAATTGACGATGGGACATGCTGGGCTTTTTGATTAAACAATTAAAATGTGGAACCACCAAAAAACAGTCTTACAGCACTAACTAATTCTAATCAATAGCTCTGTTGGGTGGTTCAGCTGTCGTGGTGCACTAACAAATTGGTCTGTGCGATTAATTTAATTTGACATACAAATATATCGTGTCCAATTAATTACCTGACTGCGATGAAAAACTCCATACGTTAAGGTTGCCGGAACCTAATGAAGCAGCGGGTTACAATCACCGTTTGCTTATTCTCCTCATAGTTATGATCGAGAGGGCAGAAATGCTACTAAATCTCCAAACAACACAGGCCAAAACTAGTTTATTAAACGTGGAATTAAGATTTCGGTCATTCCAGTAAAAAACTGCACGTGCAGTTCAATGATGTTAAAGTAAAATTGACTGTACATGTCTTGCACCTAGAGTCTAATGAGCAAGAATCCCTATCATATACTACCCGAGTGCGATGCAATCCATTAATCTTGATTGAATTATTAAATTGAGTTATTGAAAATATTCCTCAAATCTCCTGATTTGATCCGAGAATAAATTTACGACCCGATCATTTCCAGCCAAACTTGTGTAGACTTATTTCCTAAATATACTAGCCAGGCACTGATAAAGCTGATAGATTAATTTAAGATTACTGAGCCGTGATGCTTGTGAATATTAACGATCTGGCTTGAAAGTATAACGGTTTTATGGGGCACCTCCTCACCACCAGTGGCAGCAAAGGCTGGACTCAGGGTCCGGCTGAACGGCTGAATTCGAATGATTCTAAGTTCGATGCGTCCCTGCAGAGTACTTCTGAAATGAAGAGATTAAGAGATTAAGCGCCATATTCAATAAGTGCATCCCATCAAATAAGTATCTGATATATGGTATTTCGGAAACTATCAATTTTCAGCTCCCTGCAGCTGCGCAAGGCTAGCGCTATAAATTACGGCTACCTAATACGGCATCTAGGTAAAACAAGACGCTGTAATATTGCACATTTCCCAACGAGGTTTCTGCTTTATTTTAGTAATTATGCCTGAAAGGGGCGTGGCAGTTGGGCACTCGATGAATCCCTCGGTTTGGACTCCTTTGGGGTTTTCGGTTCCCTCGCTCTTTCGTGCCAACTGCTCATGCAAATGGGAGTTAGATGTTGGCGAGTGTTTGCCAGAGATATAAGGCGAATTTATTACTAATGGGAAGGCTAAATCAGAAAGTGACACCGGCAGTACTTTAAATATATATTTTACCCGCCAATCGACTAGAACTGCACAGTGGATTTTTTTCGACAGCGTGAATTATGGCAACGGTATTTTTTCTCTAGCCTATAGTTCGATCCTGCCAATCCATCCATATTTCATGTGTTTTATCGCCAAGATGGCGGCAATTCGAGATTTCCATTTGCTCACTCTAAACGATTTTATGGACATGAGGTGGAGGTGGATGCCCTTTAAAATGAAATTTGCCTTGCATGGATTTGAGTAACATATGACCATTTTCTTGGAAAGGATTTCTACCAAAGAGTAGACCTTTTCAAATACACTTGTGGGTATACATTGTGCTTACATACAATATACTGGATAAATTAAGAGTGACAGCTCACATTATTGTGCTGGAAAATAGTATAAAGTTTAGTTTCAATTTTATTTCTTCAGTGTTCAAGCGTCAACGATATTTTCCAAACAATGCACGAAAAATGGTGGTTATAAAAAATACAAATTAAAATGCTATTAAAAATCTCTAAAATTCTGCATAGATAAATTTTATTTGCAACTTGTAGTGTTTATCAGTGTAATTTCCTCGGGCATTAACATCTGGAAGTTAGGTATTACCATTTCATTAAATAAACTGGTACACTTAGGACGAGACCTATTCTGGATGATAACCAAATTGGCAAATAAATAATTTATCCGAGACTTTGATTTAAAATAACGAACTTCGGTATTAAAAACCTGTCTTTACATAAACAATTACTCAATTGTGATAGTAATAAACAACTAATTGATGTCTTAATCAAAAGATTTTCACTGTTTTCCGCAATTACTACCGATACTGAATGCACTTAAGACCTTCCATTTAATCGCGGTAGTTACAATCTAGTTCATCCAAATGCGCAATCGCAAAATTCTATACCTCCCTCCTCCCAAAAAATATTTATTATTTCAAACAGTATAAGAAACACTGATAAACACTTCAAGTTGCAAATAAAATTTATCTATGCAGAATTTTAGATTTTTAATAGCATTTTAATTTGTTTTTATAACCACCATTTTTCGTGCATTGTTTAGAAAATATCGTCGACGCTTGAACACTGACGAAATAAAATTGAAACTAAGCTTAATACTATTTAACAGCACAATAATTTGAGCTGCCACACTTTTGATTTGTCCAGTATATTGACCGAAATAATCAAGTACCCATCAAGATCACATCTATTTTCGTCACAATCATAGCTAAATCGACTGGGATCTTGATGAAAACATTTTTATTGCAACCATTCGCTTGATTGTAAGTTATCGAATTTCATTGACTGAAATAAATTGACAAATATCAGTGTTAATATAATGAAGCCAATCAAGGAGCGATTCAATCTTTTCAAACCAATCAAACCTATTGTATATCAAAAGAAATTTTCGTGCTGAACCGAATTAGTTTTTAATCCTTCCACATATATTTTAATAGCAAAACCATTTACATGTACTTTTTAATAAACGAAACAAAAGCCTGCATATACAAAACAAGAATTTGGCATTTCAGCCGGCGACAAACAGACACAATTTCTGAGCAAGACATTAACCATATCAACTGGTGCATTCGTACATTAATAGTGCAAAAACATTTGGTTTTTACGTTAAATTTAAGGTTTTACATGTACGGCTATGCCGATACGCAGCTGAAATGTAGTAAACTAGCGCAAAGGACTCCTGTTTTATTTTCAAAGGGCCGAAAAAGGGGCAGCCGAGCGGTGAAAGAGGAGACTCTTCGTGACGTCTCAATGGTCTGCCGCGTGCTCACGCCTCGTGAAGATGAATTTACTGATAATGTCTCACGTTTTATTCAGAAAATATTGGGGCAGGATGTGCGTATAAAGGGCCCATCCTCAGCACTTGGTGATGGATTCACGTCTGATTTTCCGAATTTGGACATTGTCGAGTAGGCTGTCTGCCAGCTAAGTGGTTGTCGCTCCAGTTTGCTAACTCCAGTTATTTTTCAAGGGCAATTTGGGAATTGGCGTTTGATCCGCTGTGGCCACGAGCGAAGGATTGGCTTAATGGTGCGGCGCAGTTGTTGGTGGTGCTAAAAGTTGTTTGAAATAATTTACGCGCTTTTAATTCTGCTGAATGTTTTTAGCGCAAACCACGCAGCGTGTCCACGTGGAAAGTGTGGTTTTAACTGAGTGGGTGGTGACTGCGCTTCCTATCTTCGTACACATGAGATGTGTTTTGGGGGAATGTGTTTCTGCTGTATATGTATTTGGTGAAAAGTGCCCTGGAAAATTCATGGTGGAGGAAGTGATCCGGAGAGTGAGTTAGCCACTGGTCCATCAAGTTGCTCTCCATCCATGATTGCCGATCTACCGGACGGACGACGGACTCTTGGATGGATGCTTTTCCTGGTGGTCAAAATCAGCCAAACGTGCATTTTATACGCACTTTATATTTGGCTTTCTCATTCTTCGCCTCTGACTCTTCGAAGGACTGGACGGATTTGTGGGAACGCTCGGAGTAGCTGGAGTTATGGCAACTGCAACCAAATTTTTGGTCTCTGCTGCCTTGTGCCTTTCACGGACGGATTTTGTGCCCATGATAAGGATCCCAAAAGCGTAAGTTTTACTTTAAAATCTATTGGCGCTATTCGGTGTCAAGCCCACGTGAAGCCTTCAATATCTTTGTGAAGACAATCTTGATCTTCTGCCCAACCTTGGTAGGGCTTTGTAATGGGCATCCGACCCTTTCACTGAAATGTGGAATTGATTCATGCGAGATTCCATTAGTTGATTCCATCATTTAAAACAAGAGGTTCCGATACTAATTTAAATAATCACGGCTTCGCCCTCATGTGCATTACAACAATAAAGCACGTCAGCAAGAGCCTAATGCGTTACTGACACATTAAATTTGTAAAACTTGTTAAAAAAAATCCCTGAAATTTTGTCGCATCTTCAGTTCTAAGGGTTAATTTGGTGAAAATAAAATATTCTTAGTTGCATCTTAACCGCATTGACTTTTCTGATATATGTAGTTAATGTAATGCACAGTGCATGAAACAACACTTAAATACATTAAAAACTTACAGCGCTGGTTTGAGTTTGTCTCTGCATAAGCAATAACTTCAAATTTAAACTTCGCATTATAATTATAACAGATGTTTTTCACAACGTTTTTATTAACATTTCAGCGAAAATATTCGAAAAAAAATGGTTGCTTTACGATAACTCTTCATAACAAGATTGCATTTTGCTTTGCATATGATTTTAAGACACGCCTCAAAGTATATCGCAATTTTCCTGTATAAAAAGTTCTTACATTCAAGTAAATACGGTAAATATTTATCTTGTGGTTTCCGTTTGGTTCAAATCCCATTGATACACTGAAGTTCGAGCCAACAATTATACTTGTTTAGCATAAAAATCTTAAGGTGCCCTATACCTGAATAATTCAGTGCACACTTTTCGACTGACAATTTCGGCGTTCTATTTATTCTCAAGTATTAGCTAAGATGCCACGTGCATTGCAGGCGAAAGCGAAATTTGAAATTTGCATTTTAAAAGTGCAAACTTTGAGTGAGCCCTGCGCCGTGATGCGTGCCGCCGTTGGCGCGCTTTAGTTTTGTAATTAGGGCCTTTTATGAAAACAGCCCCGCGCTAAAATTACGCATTCGAAGGTACGCTGATGGTTTTTCTACCATTGGCTCGTCGAAATTGCGCCATAAAAGCGAGGCTGAGCCGTTTTGATGCGATGTGCACGCCATGTATAAATACTCCCTCACCGAAGCCAACAGGGGCATTGCATTAAAAATACCACTTTACATATTGAATGTTGAATATATCCCGCTCGGTAATAAAGTCCCAGTTGGTGGCTGGATTTGCATGGTTTATGGCGAATGAGAAAAACAGAGATCAAGTCTGACTCCATCAACGACGGATATCTGCACCGTGATGGAAATTCATCCACATCTCCGCAACGCTTCTCTCTTTCGGGTCTGGCTTCGTGCACCCTTTTATCGATATTCCCATTATTATGCCGCACGTTTTGCACCATATTCCGACATTGAGGCGCATTTTTATGGCGCTTTTTTCGAAATAGCTTAATTTTGATACACCAGCGTGTGGATATACTGTCGTCAAATGCTATTTCACACAATGCTCGGTTCTGCCAGGGTGCCAATAAAACGTGAGTGGCAATCTGTTATGTTAGCCCTGTACTAAAGGACCTTAATACCGCGGATTTAGCATGCGCAATCTGGGCTTAAGTTGCCATTTAAGGGGGTGGGGGACGGGTCGAAAAGTTGGAACCAATTACGATTGCGCCTGTTTTTTTCTTTTATTGCCATTTTTGCGTGCATTAATGACCGATTTTTGAGCACCTCCTTTGTGGGGGAGATCTTTCACACCGACGCATTAAACGCCCCGAATTTCTGCTCGCTCGGACCGGTTAAATGGACCTTCTCGGACGACCCTCGCCGCATCCATTGATCGGCTTTTCGCGCTTTGCTCCCCCTCATCCATATAAATGACATTTGCATTGTGCCTTTTCAATGATATATCATTGTTCGCGTTATTATATGACACTTACGTAGCATTTGGAGGCGATCGAAAATGTCAGCCAATATTACTTTGCCACTGCGGTAATATAAAATTAATTGCCATTAAGAGAATTAGGTTGATTTAGGATCAATCTGGGTCTTGTTAATGTCCCTTTCAAATGCTGCCTGCCTGGATGGATGGGAACGTGGGGAGCAGCTTCGAGGGGGCTTTCACATCCCCTCATCATTACTTTCTATTTTGCTCATATTAGGACTTAAGCCAGCGTTTTTTGGACGCTGAACTTCAATTGTTAATTCTAATTGAGATGTTAATGTAGGAGCTGCTGATGTTGCCATACTGCTTGAAGTTCGACGAACAGATGGATTACTCCCTGTTGGATAATGAGACCACATGGATCATGTTATACAGTGTGTCGGCAAAATAGGTCGTTAAGAATTTGCTTGTTATCCCATTGTTGTTTATGGGGTTAACACGACCGATAGGCGTGCCTCAGAACGAGAGTGGGAAAACTGTTCCTACTTCCCTGCTGGACACACTTGTTCGGCCTGTTTGCCTATCGAGTCCTTCTGATAGTACGGCGTTAAAATCGTGTAACATACTTTTTTCAAAACTAATTGATACTAAATAAATGTTCGGAAAGCAACTGATCTAAACCTAGTTTACTTCTAAATTAGTATGCGTATACTGTGCTGTCCAAACACAAAATACAATCCGTATAGAAATTGTTATCATGATACTGTTCTGAATAAACCATTCAATTTTAAGCATAAGAACGTTCTAAAAACATGAGTGTTTTACAGTTGGAATGTTAATTTGTTGACAGTGTATGATAAGTACAATACGTTTGGTTGTAAATTAAAAACAGATGTTCGGATGCATTCCATGCGATTCCAGCCTTACGCGTATATAACCAGACACGCCTTATGATCCAAAACATATGCATAAAAAATCGGTAAATTTTGTCGTCGTATTTTTATATTAAATCGAGCTTGACTGAATGGTTCTTATCTCCGTATTTCCGATTTGAAGCATGCAAGTTTAGCAATTCACTATCATCCATGTCAGATTAGGTCATCGTCTGTGCTATTTCCGGGTGGCACACGTTTACCCTACAGTAATTAATTCCAGCAATTTTTGCGGATGCGATTTTTAAAGTGCTAGTATTAATTACTGCATCGCTGAATATGTCCTCTGCGACCGCTCACACGCCATGGTCTATTAAATTGGGACAGATTAATATTTATATGCTAAGTTTTAATTTAGAATGCGGTAAGCGTTTCACGGCGTTGGGCTCTGCGCAACTTAAAGTAGTAATTCATAACGGAATAGGGCTGTATTTTTGAAATTTTAATAAATGGGAAATCAGAAGAACTCATACCCCGTACTTAAACCGTGCACAACCACCTTAAGTTTGACATCTTATTCCGAACAGTGTCACGCACCTATCAAAACAGGTATGATTTATGAAAGTTTTCGGAAAAAAAAAGATTTTGGGCTGAAAGGAAAAAATAGAGGCGAATATCATGAATGCTAAGTTGGTATCGCATCTTGGGTGGAGGGGCTTCTGTGCTGGGTGCATTATACGCGTATGCGCTTCTGGGTCCTTGTAGTGGCGTACTTTTATGCACGCATAGTCAACACTTGGGTCGTCCTTTGATTTCGTCAGTTCCGAGCCAGTGGCAGCGCACAGTATATCGTTTAAATTTGTACGTCATGCAGAACGGATATTGTATCATTGTGAATCGTTGCGAGTTGAGCGCCAATAAGGGAGGGAGATTCACAATGTACGAAACGGTGGCCTTAAAAGATAGTGAATCACATGGCCGAGGAGCAGCAGCCATTGGGGGAGAACCGGCGGAATGAAAGGACGAAATTGAAGGATGGAATATGGGAGGTGGCAACTAGATGAGAAATAGGATTTCTCCTGATTTCCCTATAGCTCATGACACGCGCATTCAAGCACCCCTATGGTCTTTTTTTGCGCCAGAAAAGAAAGCCGTGTTGATGCCGTGGCAGTCATGGGAGATGGCCACGCTGTCGCGATTTTGAATGAGGTCCTCGCTCGCAGGACTAACACTGGCTGCCATTGTGTCCCAGTCTCGCCCAAATGACGACACGCACCCTAGGCCTGAGATACGTGCACAGGCCAAGCCTGAAATGCGGTGATTTTGGACGTATTAAATGCTGCTGTGGCCCCGTATTTGTTGCGCGTTTATTTAGGGACATCCATGGGAGAGTCTGAAAGTTAAGACTTGTCAAACTTTTATGGGGCATCTTTGTGGAGACGGTCTCATATCGGACGCGAAGAAAGGCGGCGTTGACAATTTAATGAGAAAAGTTAGACAAGCATTAAATTTCACGTGTCGCTCTGCAGTTTCCGTAATAGTTGGGCTCGTTTCGATTGTCCGCTGCAAGGTGGCGCCTCGCGATGCACGGTGTGAAAGCGCCGCTGATGGCTACATTATCGCGAATTTGCATCTTAAGCTAGGGGCCCATCGTCCGTTTAGTATTGTCGTGCATTGACAATAACAACAAATAAAACGTTCTTGGCTTCATTTTGTACAACGTACAAAATCGCTTCCACTTGCGGTATTTTTCTGAAAAAACTACAACACTTTTGCAACACGTGACAGACTTCTGAAATAAATTATTTGTATCAAAAAAATTTAGGAAGGATTTTGTTGTAAAAGAAAATAGATATTCTATTTCTTTCAGATCATATGTGGCGCAATTCTCTCTAATCTTCATGAAAACTTACTTTGTAATAACCAGTCGCTTGGTTGTTTGCCCAATTATTATCCAGTTACTAATTTTTGGTTAGTTGTAGATACTTTCAGCCAGTTTGTGCATGTATGTTTGTATTGAGAATTTATTAAATTTTGTATTACTTGACAACAGCAAAATTGTACGTGCAAGTTATTGCATTCATTTTTTTAAATTCAAGTATTTTCGAAGGAAATGTAGTTCAGAATCGTTGGTAAAACTTCTTGCATTGCACATACTGTATATATCTGCGTAAAAAGTCTTAAAGTACGAAGATTTAGATTGCTTAACGTTACCAAGGTGACGAAATGAGGTGTTTGGTGAGTTAAGCCTGTGGCTTAAGTGTTCCATGCACGAATGCTTGAGCATAGTCCCCTGAACGGTCACGCTTAAATATGCATATCACATATTCTCCAAAGGGAGAGAAGCCCTTCCTAGAATCTGTGAACCCTCCTGCTCCTTCTTCTTGCTCTTTTTGTTTGTTTCTATTTTTTATCATAATTTTCTTTTCTTCTACTGTTTGCCTTTCTCATGTCTGGGTAATATGCACAAGTCTCACTTCACTGTTGGCGATTACCGAATGTGTTTCATGCTTACTTAAGCTGAACCAAACGAAATTCGTCGGTGCATGTCGTTACTCTGCCAATAACACACACGTGTATCTTGTCTCAAATACCTTGCTATTTGTTAAACTCGAATGCTTTTGTCACGAATAATCCACACTTCAAACTGTTACCAAACATGTTTTGTTGACTCTAGTTCGCGTTAATGCATCATTCTGAATATCTTGGATCTCATCCTTCAAAACGTTGCAAGCATCATGCACTGGTGACCACCTAATTCTGTACCAACAAATGACCACCCCAAGTACTTTTTAGTGAGCTTTCTTACAGCCCAGGTTCAACTAAAACAAATGCTTAGCGACCATTTATTGATACACCTTTTTTCTTTGCTTAGGACTAGACAATTTAGTGTATAATGTTCCGATCGTCTCATCCTTCTTAAATGAATCGTATTAGTGTTAAGTTTTAGATTAATTACATCATGCAGACATTGCTGAGTGCTGCTAAAGCACGGATTTTAAGCCCTTAAAGACATACATGTACATGTATATTCCAGATTGTGGAGTTGTTGATTTTTATAACAAAATGGCGATAATGCATCATTTCTTAGTGGTATAAATTATGTAAAGCAATGTTATTATACATTGTATATGTATATCAGAACAATCGTAATTCTATATGACAAATAATTTTTGTCGAATATTTTAAAGCTTATAATGCAATATTTCATTTAATTTATTTAATAATAGAAAAAATCTTGTGATGCGTCATTTCTCTAATTGTTTGTGACCGAACCCTTTTTGAAATACGAAAATCAATGAACTCACGCGCATTAATCTGCTATTTTGCTAAAATCAGAGTTAACAAGTTAATTCTGCGTCACACGTGACGACCTTAGTTAAATAATAATTTTAGCTGCAGGTCTCTGTCATAGCCTACGTGAAGTCTCATGTTGTCAAAGCCACGGATAGAATATAATTTATTTAAATAAAGTATAATTTATTTTAATAGTATGCATTCGCATGCACTTTCAGTCCGTTGGATTAAACGATGTTGGCTCTTCTGTATAATTGCGCGCATGCACATCGAGGAGGACATCAAATAAATACCAGTAGTTTAGGCGAATGAACTTAGTAAACACCAAAAGAAACCGCCTGAAACGGAAGAAAAAAAGATGATTTTCCACAAAAAAAAATGATAATTAATGGGTGGGCCGTGTGGCATTTTTTTTAGTGCTGTGTGTAGCGAGTAGCGACTAACCGAGGACATGTGCGCATGCTTGGAATTCAAGATGCGAAAACAGTGGTAAAAATGCTCCTTTTTTATTGCATCGCGTTTTCCCTCAAAACAAACCCAAAATTACTGTAATGGCGAATGAGCGAGTGGCGTTTAAAAGAGGCCGCTATTGCATTATTTAAATTTGCCGAATGCAATTCCAACCTTTCGTTTTAATTATCCCTTCGTTCTAAAAAGTGACGAGTCTCTGCGCTTGACAAAAACCTTCATGGCGTACAATATTTTGCCTCGCATCTTCCTATTTCTGGGACCCCTTTGATTGATAATCAAATTATGCATACATTTCGCCGAATGAGTTTATTATAGACTCAAAAGCTCCGTAGGAGGTATTGAAAGGGAAGTGTATGTCAATTGCCTCTTAATGCGGCATTGAATGACAATACTTTCACATGAGTGATGCAGGATTGATCAGGGACGTGCACTGAAGTCTGTATGTTCCAACCCCGCCTAGACCGTCAGCTTGGCCTATTCCGACTCTGGGTTCTCCAATGGGCCCTTGGCTCCCAGCTGGGAGCCCATTGGCCATTTTGAGAGGGGGAAAAGTCAAAGGAAATGTGCGCGGGATGAATGGAAGATAAAGAATAAGTCCAATAATTCTCGGTAGCCCCTTTTCACTACCCTTCATCTAGGGAAGTGCTGTGCCCCGGTTCTTTAACAGTGACCCGCTGTTCAGAAGCCAAAGGCATGCCACGTATAAATCAATGAGCCTTTCACTCGCTGCGTATGTCCACCCTCTTATCATTTTCTGCCGAGAGTACTTGCACAAGCGTTTTTCTGACCATCAGAAATTTGCTTATATCTATGTGCCTCTTAAATGCATGTGTTTTGTTTGTTTCCGTTAACATTTTTCTGAGTTATTATTCCGTTATTGTGTTACATAGACTTGAGATTGATCTCAAGCTCAAGTACATACGCAGTGGGGCATATTTTCCCGCCTCAATGGTGGAAAATATTAGATGTAGGATAATAATTGATAAAATATTTATGCACGATATGTCTGACGATATGTCTCGGCTGTAACTTCCTTGCCTTCATGATTTCAGCTTTTCTCTTCGCTTCGTTCCCATGGTTACCGTGGATTGTTTTTGCTTCTCTTTCCTGAAGAATAAAGATTAATGGCTGCTTCGTTTCCATCCATGTTTCGTCGTGGAATTTCAGAATCATTGCAGCGCTGCATTTTAATTTGAAATAACGTTGGGAAAATGTTTTCTGTTTTGGGTGAGATTCTGACGTGGGTCTTTGCAGCATTCCTGCAGCCCACTTTGGCTCTAAAAAACGTCTCGCGTTTACAAAGTGTCACCGGAAAAAAATCTAATGTGCAACTGCTTTCTCCCGGTCGTTAGTGACGTTTCTTTAAATCAGGGCTCGAAGAAAGGTTTGGAAATCATAAAGGAGCTTCATTGTGTTGGGTGCAATGAAAACGGTGTTGCTTGCATCCATGACTCTATAGCCTTGGCCATTTTTTTCCCGTTGAGCTTTTCAGTACCAAGTACACCGGGTATAGGTACCCCAGGAGGTGTCACTCTATTGTGTCCCCCTTCAACTCAGTGGTCTCTCTCTTTGTGTCCTACTCCATCGTCCCTTATTAAGGGAACAAATCAACCGCTCCACTACATCGTGTGTGACAGTAGCCGTTCATAATACATAGTGCGCTCCAAGAGTTCTTCAAAAGCCAATTTTACACGTTAGTGTCCACGTCGCTCTTGTCCAACACGGTTTTAGGGGACCAGGCGCCAGATCATCATGCATTTCTATAAACATTTGTATACCTTTGCTTTCCAATAGACTCTAGCGCTCTCAATATCCTTTGAAAAGTGGCTTTTTTGCAGTTCTTTATTTCCACACTGACTTTTCCTGCCTTCTTGCTTTTTTCGTGCCTTTGGAGCAGATTCATTGCCCTTGGCAATGCGACAGCCGTACCTATATGTATTTGCGACATTTTTTTTGCGAAACGTGTAGGATTGGTATCAATAGGAATAATAATGGTTATATTCATTTTTTAGTACACTGCCTAAAACATGTAGCAGTTGATAATCACTGGTTTAGTATACACACTTGGATTGTGTAATTTAAACAATGATTCCGTACTTTTCATAAGTAAACATAAAAGTTGGAAATATTGCGTGGCTTGTAAACCAATACAAGTTTACTTATGTGATCAACGATCTTAGTTACACTTTTAGAATTAATTTTCAAATTTTAATTCTAAGGTATTATGTGATTTTCCAACGGCTAATTGTCACACATTATAATGACGCAACACTATTAAAACTATTAAGTTAATTTTCAAATTTTGAATAAGAAAACCATTGTTTAAGTACTTTGAGGTTCAGTGTATTGTAGCAAGACAATTGATTTCTAAATTGAGCAAATAAGTCTGGGGCACAAAGCTATGGTTATTCCTTACCTCATTACATGCTACACATTTTATGATTTTGCTTAAACATGTCCATGTAGAGATTTTGACGCTTAGGCTATGCACTGTTAAGAACGTCGATTTCATACGCTGTTGTCCCAAATGGCATTTCCTAAATGGGATTTATGAGCTCATAAATGCGAACTGCCCACTGTGACGTTTCCACTCAGCTCCTCCGCATGCTCTCCCGTCCATTTAGACAAGAAAACCAGTTTAATAAAAAGTGTTTGCAGTCGATTTGTTGAATACAATTCTGTGAAATAAAACAGTGGGACGTCTGAGTCAACTCCACTTTTTATGACTTCTTAAATCGCTCGCTGACACAGCTTACAAGGTACATTATATACCCGTTATGAGTACGATTTTTTACTACATGTTTGATATATTTATAGACGTACGTATGTGATAAAAAGCGTTCTAAATACAAATTCTCCATTAGTTTGAATATGTAAACGTCTGTTTCTTTAATTCAAGCAAAGTGCTATAAACATGCACCTGGATATATAGTATTATAACATTAGGCGTGACTATTTATGTAACAAATAGAAATCTATGTGCGCATAAGTTAAAAAAAACTATCAAATCCATAAGTATGAAAAGATAAGGTAATCAGTTTAATGCTTTACTTTAAGAAAAACTTGTTAAAAAAATTTAGACATAAATATTAATTTTCGTATTATGCAAATTTATATTATGTTAATGCTTTCATTGCAAATTCATTAAATTTGTAAACAAATTACGGAGTGCTTTCTAAATAAGAATTAAAGATTACAAAAAACCATTTTCGATAAATTTCGACAAAATGGCTACTACTTTTAATTTTCTGTTAATATACTACATAATAATCTGATTAGAATTAGGTTTCTTCATTTAAACAGTGCGCAATTGTTTCTATAATGAACGTTATTCCCCTTTATTCGAACAGTTTTTCATAAAGCCACTTCGAAATTACACATAATGAGCGTTAATGTGCAGTGTCTACATGTGCTCATTTAATATTGCGGTGGTGGCTATGCGTGCTGCGTATCGCTTACTATGGATTTTGTTTTCGCTCAATTTGCGATAAAAACACGCATGCTCCGCGATATCTATTCTGTAATTTTGCGTGAAAGTGCCACAGTCAATATGTGCATATGATCATGGGATATCTGATTTCCTCCTCTGAATTAATTTGATAAAATCGTGCGCATTATCTTATTATGTTTATTCATTGATAAGTGGCGCTGATACTGTTATGAATGGGGAAATAGTTGACGGCCTGGCACTCACATGCAACGATGCACATGTATGCATGCATGGCTCCTTCCATCATCATCATCATCATGCAGCGCCAGTTTTATTCGTGCAATTGGATATTATTGTGTTTACGCGCATTTACAAATATGGAGTGCTTTTTCTCCGTTCTTTCGATCTCGAAGCTGCCTCCATCTTTCTAACTGTTCGGCTGATCATTAACCACCAGGCATCAAAAATCCATCAGCGAGTTTGCTTTTGATTGTCTTTCTACCGCACTGCAAAGTGCCCCACTCTTTCGAATCCCCTTTAAGGATTTCGGACTCAAATACCATTTGATCCATCTAATCTTCTCTGAACGCTTTCTTGAATTGACCCCATACATTACGGCTTCGCGGCGTACAATGAGCTCCCCAATTCCAAGCGCGAGTAACGATTTCTCTCAGATTTACAACGAAATTGTTGTAGACATTTTTCAGTTCTTCGTGCTCAAGAAAACTCAACGCACACTTGTATAAAGAAGCCTCGACAAAAACATGGCCTGGTAATCAGATTGCTTAAACGACGGCATATACCTGCAAAAAAAAACACCTTACAAGAAATGACATTTTAAATGGTTTTCGTGGTTCTTCACGGACATTTTAGACGGAGGATGTATAGTTCATATACGAATTGTCACTTTCATGAGCCTTAATTCCTACCCCCTTATATGGGGTGTTCATTCCCTGTCTCAAATTGCCTCGGACTCTGACAAACAACATATAACATTAAATATTATAAATTTTATTTGTCTTCTTAGAAAGTTGATGTTAAAATATTCTGCTCGTGCTTGAAAGTAACTTTCGCAACATATGTCCCTATAAAAATAGGTAAACATAACTGAGAACACCTTTAAGCACGTCGAATTCTATAGTTATCGCACGTATTTATTTGGCTTTCATTCTCTACCTCGTAAGAAACCCTTATGAAATGGACAATTTAAAAAAAATTGTCTTGGTTCTTCACGTACTTGTTAGACTGAGGATGGACAGATTCATATATGAACTGATGAGTTTCAAAGGCAGTTTAATGAGACGTTTTGTCAAGCCTTCTGATTACAACTCGAAGGATTAAAGCTCCCGACCTTAATCATTAAACTGGGCTTAAATAATTGTCGTAATCTTCTTAAAACAGATTGGACATTTCGGATGCCTTTTTTTCTCATTCTCATTAGCATATTTCGTTAAGAACGGGTATATTTCCGGTCGTATCAACTTAAAGAGGAAGTATTATAATACCTGCTTGGAGATAAGCAAAACCCAGTTTTCGTAATCGTAAGCCTAAGCACTCATGCAGCGCTAAATAGCAGATATTTAACCTTAGCTGCCGGGCAATTCAATTAAGAGTAGGACAGCACCGGCCGTAATTTATAGCGCCGAATTACGTATACGCCGCTGAAATCTGCATATTTTAAGATTTGAGCAATGAAAAGTCCAAAATCGCGACGCAAATCTCGTATCGCGTGCGGCCTCTCTGCATTTTAAAGCGGCCTTTCGCCAATCTAGGCGTTGGCCATAACCACGTTGGAAACGCGTTTTCATACAAATGGTAACACCCTCGGCCATAATAATCCGGGATGCTCTTTTCCTCTTTTCCGAATGAAGGATTCCTCCGATTAATTATTAAAAGCTGGCAGCAGAAGGTCATGGAATCGGCTTGTAGATACCTAGAACCTGGCTTTCGGTGTGCGCATGCATGGTCAAATGCACGCGCAACTGTTATTTCTAGTGGCCATCGTCAACAAATCCTGCGAACAAACATATGCGTCAAGTTCCTGCCTGACAGGTGGATAATTATGCGGGCAACGGGGAATACGCACGAGCCTCATTTAACGGCACGCATCGTTTTATTTGAATTAATTGTCAAATCCATATCTGCCTCGCCGAAAGAGCCACGGGGGTCTGGGGCGCAAGCTAGGCCTAAACACCCTCGTTAGGCTTAGCGGAACGTTCATTGGGCAGAAAGATGATGCGGAAAAGCCATCGTTTCGCTTCGGTTTCGAAGCAGCCATGGGTTTAATTAAGCCTTACCGATTTATATTGACACGGGTGCGATAGCAAGGCTTATTCGGAGGTGAATTTTCACGTTCGCATTTCTGACTTATATTGCGAGTGGTGAACAGGCCACAATTCAAAGCATAAACCATGGTTTTTGCCACCTGCCTTCGTTTTATGTGAAAGATTTACACCGATTTTGCATTAGAGGTGACGCTTAATGTATGATTTGACTATGAAGCGACCGATTTCTTTTGCTTAGGCCTATTCTTTGCGTATCGATTTAATAATAATAAAATAGGCTATAATTTATTTGCGAAGAAAAAAGGACAGTGAAGGTTTAAATTTACACTTATACACAGCCTGTTTAAACCTCTTAAATTACATATCTAAACCTTACAAGAACCGACAATATATTTGCAAAATTAGTGAGAAATTCAAAAAGACTTAATAGTGGTCAGCAAGATTAATTGCCTTAAGGTGACTATGAATGCAGATGAATACATATGACAATGATAACTTTATTCCTAAATTGAAAACGGTACAGTAGGTATACATGAATATCGCTTATACCTAACCGAGAAAGCTATGGTTAACAAGAAACAACCTTTGCATAGTAGGCCTAAGGTTAATAAATCGCGGTTAACGCTGAGACTACACTGACATAATTTGCTTGGTTTAGGGCTAATAGGGCACAATTCTGAGCATAACTCATGATTTTTGCCACCTGCTCCCATTCTATGTCAAAGATTTCGACGCTCAAATATAAGATTAAGCGACGGTCTCCTTCTACTTAGTCTTCTGCGTATCGATTTCTTACCTGCTCGCGAACAAATCGGCCCTTTCCTGTTCCGTCAGATCCGCTCCAGCCCTGCACTTCTTCCGAGCACCATGGCCACGCGGAACCTTCCCGAATTTCGGATTTTCGACGCTACGATTCTGTTTCCGCGAAATTTCGCAGAAACCTCGCCACGGCCCCTGCGTCTGGGCCGCTTGGTTTCGCGTCGCTTCGGGGCCGCCCCCGGCGGGCCCACGTGACTCGGCTGGTGCAATGGGCGCCATTCGCCGTCTCCATTCAAGGCGCGCTGACGTCCGTGATTGACTCCGTGCGCTTTTTTGCGCCTGGCCCAATCGCAGCTGGCTCGCACCAATCGGATTAGTTCGGCTCAATTATGATCGAACGCGTGCACCGAAATCATATCTGCCATCCCCGCTTTGATTCGCCAAATGCGTATTACCGACGGCCACCGTCTAATAAAGTGACATCGCGCTGACCCTTCCACTCTGGCCCGCCCAACCCCCCTGCGCCTTTCTCATCACTCCGAGTTTCAACCCCCCCCCTCTCCCATGCACCACCTCCGTCGGTTGAGCGCGCGCTCGGTTTAACGCCCAAACCCACGCCGCATATGCCGGAACGCGTTCGATCGCGACGCTCGCCAACGCTGTGAAATCGCTCGACTCAGCCCCGGGTCGCATGCCCGGAGCACGATGGATTTGACAACCGCTTATCGCTACAACCAAAGCATGATGGAATATTACTCGTGTAAAAGTAAGTACCTCCTTGCTCGTTCTCGGTCGCTTTGGCTTCGCAACGGGCTCTGCATTCGTGAATTTTGCATCTGGCCGGAGTGAGCGGCAGCAGATTATCCACTTTCTTGAGACCTAATGTAGCTCGTCGTTGGGCGCCGTTAAAAGCGCACTTTTCAACGACTAACTCGATTACCGTGATCCAGACGGCTTCGATTGGCCGCTAATGCAAAATGCATGCCGAGAGTGCCGCCTTTCCGTTCTGCGGCCGAAACCGCTTTTAATGCAGCTGCGATAGCAAATGATATTAGACGCTGGCGATTGTGATCGGAATGTAACGGACAGGATGCGCGTCCACTTGAATGAACGATGGAGATGCTCCTGGATGCGGCCGCGTGAGTGCATGCACGGTGACCACTGGCAGCGCATATTTTACGTCCACCCAGCAGCCCCTTCGGACCTCAACTTTCAACGCATAAAAATTGCGGCATTTTTTTTTCTTTCTTTCTTGAAATCTCGACCATCGATCTGGCACTTTTTCGTATGATTTCCAGACAGCGTACAGTGGAGGATTCGCATGCTGGCCAACAATATTATTACGCTTCCATTAGAATTACAAAAAAAATTTTGGGGATGAATGGGGGACTAGAAATAGTTTCAAGGAAAACTTGATATCATGTCAAAAATAATGTTGTTACTTGACAAGGCCGGGCACATACTAAGACATTTTTTTCGTTGTTGTTGTAAAGTATACAGTTAGGATAACTGCTTGCTCGTCTGATAAATGAGGGGCTGAGATTCACAGCGGTGTTAAGTCATGCAACCCATGTTTTGAGCAGATCAGGTTTTTCGTTCGAGTTGATACACTTATCAGTTGTAGTTGCCATGTCCGATGCTGTCAGAATGTGCAGTTTTGGTTTAGCTCACATTTCGGCTTTTTGTGACATGCACCGCTATGATTCTCAGCCCCTCAAATCGCGCTGGGTTGCTAGCCCGTCAGCCAAATAACTTATCGGCAAATTAGTAGCTGGCGGAGTATTGATTCCGCACCTCCGTGCCATCTTTTTCATGCTTAAATTGTGTTACGTAACGCATGGTTTGGCCCTCCTCCCACTAATCCTTCGCGGATCCGGGCCCCCAATTTCCGACACACTCGGCGGGTTTTAATTCTGAACCCGCGGATTGCATTTTCATGGCCCCGGCCCGGTAAACTTATTACACAGCCGATGCATTAACCCCGAAACCACTTAAGTGCAGCCATGGCAAGTCAATTTAATAAGACGGCGTAAGAAAGTGCAGGCCGCAACGGATGTACGTCCATTTGGCGAGGCGGTTCTATATCGGAAAATGTCGGGCCCGGGTCCATTGGCGGACGGGATCCGTTCCCGCTCTCCCGCCTTCTTAATTGGGCATGACGGGGTCTGCGTTCTCCGGGTGCGCACCGATCAAACGTCACGCGAACACAGCTGAGGCACCGGAATGCGGTCTGCGTCCACCAGCGTGCAGGTAGCCGTTAAGTGGACATCAATTTCCGTTCGGAGTGCGGAGCATTTGGCCGTTTTCTAGCGCCTCTTGGACTATTGCGGTTTTGCCTCGCGGCCAAAGTGGCTGCGAGAAAAGGAGCCGTAACACGCAGGATTCGATTCTTTTTTGCTGTTGTTGCCGCTGCCTTTCAATTCCTTTTTACTCTTTTTTTTGCCTCTCTTCGCTCCCGTGTCCGAACTCGCTGAAAGTATACAGCGATGCTTCTCCCGCTTTTAAAACGTGGTCTTGCTGCTTCTTCCTAAGTCCAGTCATTGAAAGCACATTGTCGAGAGCGTGACCAGCACAGCCTCGCGCGTTCGCCACCAACCGTTTCCGAACCCTTGACCGATGGAGTACTATCCCATAAATTACTACAACTATCTAGCCGACGTGCGTTTTCGGATGCTCAAACTAGGTATGCATACGCCAGTCGTAATTCCAATTGCCATGCTTCCGCTTTGACTTTGCTCGGTGTTGCTTATTATAGATGTTGACTGCAGATGGGTGCTGCATTTTTTATTTCGTTTTTAATTTAAAAGAAAGAATAGTTTCTTGTTATTTGGCTCCATCCTCTTTGAATATTGATTTCTGCTTCCATGGGTTAATTGCTTGGCATCCATTCCTAATGAGGCTACTCGCAGCGCCGATAGCCTGTTTTTCGTTTCGAGGTCTTCTTGGAAATTTGCATTTCTTCTGTTTTGGAATGTCTTTTACAAGTTTCCGCGGCTTAAAAGTCGCCATGTTTCGACTGCGTTGTCTTTCATCATTCCACCATTAGCTAATTATCAAATTCATGCCTTGTTGCTCTCTCGATGAGCTGTCTCGATCCGTTTCTTCAGCCATTACTCTCGAAAGCTAAAGCCTATAGAATCGCTCGCGTGTAGGTCTCTGCGAAATTGTATACTAGGCTAGGTCACACATAAGGCCTAAAGACGCATGGCCGTTAACAAATTGTTACTCATATTTCCACGAAAGGTTATAATGATACGAAAACATGATAGGTGTATAAAATTGTGTATCATTGAAAGTCGATCGTGTGAGCTTCTTTTGCCTTTATACATAAAGACTATAAAATATGGCTTTTAATGCTTAAGCAAACTATTCTTGGTTGCTAACACTACGGGATGGGCAATGTTTTTACTTCCATTGTTTTTTCACACACCTAAAGAATTTATTTTTTATCTTCCGCATGATTTTGCAGTCTAATGGCGTCTGGTATGCAAATTGGCCATAGTGACTGCTCAACAAGACGCTGAACAGTGATAATAGGCTTCAGTCGAAGGAGGGTAATTTTGGGACGATGTCACCGATAAAAACAACCCACATATTTGTACATTTCCCACTGTTTTACTGGTGTATTTATTCAACCATGAATTGCACTGTATCATTAGACAAAAAAGCTATTTTAGTGTATACCTGCATGCATCTGAAGTCAAGTTAAAAAGTACATATTATGTGGGTGTCAACATTGTGTGTGTATAGAAATTATCTGCGAATTGCACTTTAAATTTAAGTTCCGCAATGTCTGATTGTGTCTCATCTGGTCAGATAGTAAACATTTCCTGTCAATTGATATTCCTCAGTCATTACAGAAGCCTAAGTATAATAAACTGAGGTTATACGAATTCCTCCTAATCCAAGTTAAGGGATAGTCGGTGCAGATAACTCAAATTTTACATAACCTTTGCTCAATCTCATCGTGAATTTCTTTTAACCGTCTAAGTTTATTCATAAGATGATTGGTGAACATTATCCACCATGTATTATAAAATAATAAACAATAAAATTTAAATTAACCGAAAATGACTCACATTCTATGGCAATAATGTTTAAACATAGGCAATGTTGAACTCTTACAATTTCTCAAAAAATATTCTCAAATAATGCTTGCATTTAAACAGTATCATAAAGTAAATTCAAATGTACATGTTATTGAGAAAATTGAAAAATATTGATGGAAAATAAGTCACTTTCATCCGCGGCACAAATACATAAACCTGCATGTACTGTATAGTTTGCAGAGGAATATTTTCCACAACATTCCAATTTTAAAGCTGATCTTTCCGATTTGCTAGGCACGTACCTGCAGATTTAAAATCGGATTCCATATGCAGAATGGGAAAGTCTGCAGGCTGAGTGAGCTTGCATTAGCGTGAAACTGTAAGCGCCCATGCTTGCAGGCACGCTTTGTTGCTTCTGGCAACGGTTTAGCGCTTTTTCAGTATAGACATCTTTGCATTGAATGCAAAAGTGCATATGGCGTAAACACAATATATTCTTTTTAATATTAAATAAGACGCGTTTGCATTAAACACCAGCTTCGTCAGCTTGCTGTTGAGCGATCAGGTATTGCCTTCCAGCTGATGATTCCTGACTGAAACCGAAATTTAATTTGGTGTGCGGAAGGAACTTAGTAGTCGGCGGATCATCAGCGTGCTTAACAAATCATCCAGTATAGCTTTAAGCGCTACCCAACCAATTCAACAATGGAAGTATGCCATACAACAGATCTTCAGTGTGCAATCATGCATCCTACTGCGGTTTGACGAGACAAAAATCGGAGATGTATACACTTCTATTTTTCACACTAAAGACATGTTGAAGCAACCGACCTAAATTCGTCGTTTTTACACTTGAGTAAGGCCTGGAAATCAGATGAATCAACGCTGGGCTACTGTCGACCGTTCCAATACATTATCGGCGTGCTCTGTGCTATTCAGCCATGTTATTGCGTTAACTATTACGAGCCCTGGAGATTTATGCCTCGGGCGTGCCCCAAACGTGCGTGGTTGAGTTTTAAAGATGATGAGGGAATTCCTCATCTACTCTGAAAACACATCAGCTTTCACGGTGTATATGGTATCTGTTGCTTAGTATGCATGGATGTGCCCAGAAATCGTTATTTTCAGTCAAGATTGGTTAAAAGCAAAGTGAGTTTCTTAATTTATGCTAAATTAAACAGAAATTGGCGAACGCTTTCCGAAATGACGTTCAAAATGGCTTCCAATACCTTTCTATACTTTTATTCGCAGTATTCACTGCAAACGGGGAAAAAGTTCATATGCTGAACTTAAGCTTAAGGATACAAACATTTTACATGTATAGCCGGTGCACACATTGTTTTTAACCTTATGATAGCCTACATATAGTCATATAAATTGAACCTCAAGGAAAGATTTACATGTTTGTGATAAAATGGTCCAATGGCTATGACCATATCACCTCTTCAAGATTTATGTATACATGCAGCCAGCGTGTTGGAATATTTTACTTTAGGGCTGCTATCTTGAAGGAAGCCTGTAATTATGGAAAATAAGTTCCATGACGTCACTTAATATAATTTTTATTCTGAAGCAATTTTTATTCTGAAGCATGTAAAGGAATATGAAAGAAATCTGGAAATTATAGGCAAGAATCGTAGATTCATGGGGATTTGAAACAACTAAAGGTTTTCGAAGATGTCAAAGCTGTTCTTGAATTATCGAAGGAAGATAAGAACTCTTAACCAATGTCCACTGTTGTTCTCGATGCACAATCATGCCTGTCATTAGAAATATCCAATAAAACATATACTTGGGAATTACTGGCTATTATTGCAATATCTCTTATAAACTATGGCTGGAAATAAAGGAAAACTTTACTATCGGTAATTGACGATGTCTTCCATGCGGACGTTTGCGTTTTAGTAGTCGTCCATGTAGAAGTTTTCAATTGAATTCAAGTCCACTTATTGGCATTGCAGGGATGGTCGGCTTCGTCCTAAGCGCGGAGAGCTGGGGGACCCTTGGAAAAAAAGTGCTTCCCAGAACGCAGTGTACCGTTGATGTCGGTCCATTTTGACCAGGGGAAAACGTCTTGAAATCGGATAGTCTCGTGTTTGATAGTGCATGGTCAATTGACGCTGGCTCGGTGATTGTATTTGGAGATGACGTTGGTCACCCATGCGACGGAAGCAACAATCCTCGGTGACGTCATCCCGCTTCGCCTTGCATCAACACCCTGCACGCACGCGTGAGCACAGGGTCGACAGAACGGAAGTCAACCGTGCCAGCAATTGGTTGGTGCTTCTTGCAGGTAGCCATGCGAGTGACTGGAGTTGGCACCTGTGACGACGTCTCATTACACGCTACCTGCCTGCTGGAGTTGCGTCGCTGCAGCACGGGTTCCTCCTCGCACTCTCTGCTCTCCCCTTCGCTACTCATCCCCAGTTTGAAGTTCACGTATTGCGTGACCAGACTCTTGAGCAGATAAAATCGTGCATGCATGCAGGGTATACAGTTCCATGCATCTAAAACGCGGGGACGGCTGGCGATTAGTTAACGACGCCTCGGTGGTGGTTACTGCGTGCCTCCCTGAAATCGTTTGCCTCTGGGGCAACCATTTTTTTAAATGAAAATTCTTCAGGTTTCTTGTTTGTTATCCCCACCATCGCGTCTCTGATGATATCGATCAGTCTTCATGGTGCATTACCCATCGTTCTTAAATAAGTAATGAGCATTGCTGTTGTTTATCTGCAGGCTATGGTTTATGGGACTTCATTGACTCTCGAAACAGTTACTGAAAGCCTATATCGAATGGCGACGTGCAAAGCGTGTCCATATGCAAATTTATCCGTGCGCGATGACAGTTGCTATTAACGCTTGATTATAACTTTTCGCATTTGTTCCTGGCACGTTTTTTTGCCAAACATTACCGACACCTAAAATGACGGGATTTTATGAGATGTCTTGTTCTTCTATGCGTTGGCTCTGAAATTTCGACAAAAATAATATTTTGGAGAGATTGCTTTGCTGGCAGGATGGCTTTTCAGTATCAGCTGCATTCAATGAAAATAAAATATGTTGAAAATTTCCGAATATCTTTTATAAGTTAGGCCTATTTCATTTATCCCATCAGTCAGGAAAAATAGTCATCCATGAAGTAATTAACACTTTATCAGCATACATGAACGTGATGAATAATGCATACATAGACACCCTGTATATTTCATCCAATCTACTCAGTACGTCCATTATACATTTGAGAAAAGGTCACTACTGTGTAGTCTTAAATTGTTGACATCGATTACCGATTGCGCTTTTAATTTGCCTGCACTCGCAATGTAAGCTGCCCGCTAAATATATTTTCCAATTTCGCGCGAAGCAATATCTCAACTTTAAAAACAATGCATGTTCCTCATACTGTTGCGCTGCGAGTGCCTCTCCATCAAGAAGTTTTTTTGCTTAACGATGCATTTTTGGTAGTTCACTACCAAGTAAACTGGCATGTCGCGCCAAGTCAGTTCACCTTTTTGGATAGTTACCAAACGTCGTATTATGCCCGTTGCGAAGTCACGTATTTGATATCAATTCAGTGCGCGATACCTGTGTAAATTGTGTTTGCGATGTCACCTATCGGACAATATCTCATTTTCAAATCAGTGTACACGACTCCCTTTTCGATTTGCAGGGGCCCATTTCCTGACAAGTGTTTCCGATCAACAATCATGTAAGTTTTCAATTGTATTTCATTCATGCATCCATCTCATTCCTGGGATAATTAACACACATGTTATGTTGTAACCAATTGTCCTGTTTGACCCAAATAACCCGAGTGGATTTACATGTATATTAACTCCTTTGGGTCATAACCAATGGGATGTACTGTCGACTAATATTTGACTTGCTTGCATGTTTTTTTTATCTATTCAACGGGAAGTGAATTAATATCTCAACCGATACATGTATATTGCAAGTGTTTTGCTAAACACCCGTGCTTACAATTTAATTCAACTGTTGTAATAAGCGCTTATTGAAGATAAAATTGTCCCATAAGTATACAATTCTTCAATATTGATAAAATTACATTGACAGCAATGCAGAAATTCTCACATGTTCATTGTTTCGGGACGGCGCACATGGAAAAATAAGGCATGCTGTTTATCAACATTTTTTTATGCCAAGAAATTTTTGTTTTCAATAATTTAGACCTAATGCAGTTATACAGTAATATCATATCTTTATTTCGGTGAATCATTTCATTTCATCCAAAAAAGTGATGTTCTTAATGAGAAAAACGTAATTCCACTTTCCTTGGCATGTAAGTTTTATCGAAATTATTATAACAATTGTTTGTTACTGTCGAATAAACTTCACGAAATTCATTGTAAACTTTTAACATTTATCAATGCGATTTAATTTTCGTGGCCATTTGTTTCGTCACGTGATGTCAATTAGTTCCCATGGCGTGATGGTTCTCACGCACATATTCATACTGTATATACAGTATAGGAAATGGTGTTAATAATTGAATTTCTATACCACGAATGAACAGGCCTTTTGGCCCTTGTCCCTATTTCATTATCTTCCAAGTAAATTGAATTTGGGCTAATGCGTTACTTGTGGACGCTTTATCAGTGCAAATTAAGTGCAGCACGGGTGTGAAAGACTTGGGGCCCTTTCCCCACGAACCTCGATGGAACACATGCCACGGTGGGGGAACTGCATATTAGGTAGATTAAAGGCACAAAAAGGGAAACGGCTCAGTTCGAATATATACTAGATGGGGATATAAAGAGATCACTTTCAGTAATTTCGTGTGGGTTTTGAGGCAAACTCTGAACACTATCATTAAGTGCATCGTGACATTATGAAGGTACAGACTGTATTGACTGTCGGTTAAATGTCATGCACAAAGCAATTTCAATCCAACATGGATCTCTCGTGACTCCATATGGGCATTTATAGTCTTTCGACTTTGTTCGGCATAGCCTACCATGGCAGAAAACATAGGCCGTATGGAAGGTAATGTGCGCAATACTAGCCTCATGGCACCATGGGCTCTATGGGCCCCCTACTGCTCATAGCCATCCATTTCCTTTATTAATCTGGTAGCCATGCATTTGCATCGCGGGAGATGGAACTGCAAATCTGCGCTGCGCGTATTTGCGATGATGCTGAAGAACTGCAAATGCGTATTTTCTACAGGGTGACATTGCCTTCAGCGCAGAGGCAATTTTTGTGTATAGATGGATTAGCAAATGTTACCCGAAAAAAGCTTTCAGAGTTAATTTATTACATATTGTTGAGGCTACAGCGTACAAAACCAAAAAAAATATATAAAACTGCAAAGAGATTTTGTTTGTTATCCCAATGTTGTTTTGTAAGTCATTTAACTGGTATTAAAGTAGACTTCTCGAGAAGTATAAATGTACTCACTTTAAAATTCTAGAATAATTATTAAATCGTTTACTATGTTTGACAGCTCAAGTACATGCATGTATTATACCATTTATAAATTGTATTTGGACTGCACAAATAAGGCGTAGTCTGAACAAAAAATGCCCACCTTGATCACTTATCATAGCAATGCTTCATTTATTCTCTTATGTACTCTTTCTTACAAATTATTAGTCATCCGATATATTGTCTGTCATACATGTATTCCTTATACGTGTAATTTGTAAATGTCCATTTAATTTATAAAAAAAACTAATTAAACATGGAGAAAATCCAGCAGGCAACCTCTAAACTCGGGGTTTGCCTTGCAATGAAACATCAGAAGCTGAGCATCGGAGGTTGCATAACGGAATTTTTCACGTTTAATTTTGCATAAATAAACGAGGCGTTTTCTAATTACATTCCTGAATGGAATTTCGTATTACATTCCTGAATGGAATTCCTTAATACATTCTTTATATTTCTTAATGGAATTGTTTAATATACATGTATTCCTTGTATTCCATAATGGAGTACTGGACGATTAATTCTACACGGGAAAAAAGAAAAATAACATCGATAATACTTACATTATTTGAAGCATAAATATACTACATGTAGTAACATTTATTTAATGCTGGGCAAACCTATTGGATTTGTCTTAGTACCTTTTTATTGTTTTGGAATATTTAACGATAATGATGAAAACACAGGATTCGGTCGACTATGAATATGTTGCTGAAATGTTTGGTGATCTTATACTAATTTGGTGAAACGCTCAATAATTTAACATTTCGCAATTAATTGCTACTTTTTAAGTATTTTTCCTGCATGTCATTGTTTTATATTTAACGGGCATACCGGTACAAATGAATTTGCAGGACTTGGGATGATTTAATTACTTGTATATGCATCATTTTATAATTTCATGCATTAATTTTCTATTTTTGTCGTTTAAGCAGGTCATGGAGGGGTCAATCAGCTGGGCGGGGTGTTCGTCAACGGACGTCCCTTGCCCGATATTGTCCGCCAGAGGATCGTGGAATTGGCTCATAATGGAGTTCGCCCTTGTGATATCAGTAGACAACTACGAGTTTCTCATGGATGTGTCTCAAAAATACTTGGCAGGTAAGATGAAATCGTAAAATTACTTATGAAGATTGTTTGTCATAATTTTACTTGCATTGACCGCCTGATAAGTCCTTCGATTTTTGAACACGGGTGTACGGATA
This sequence comes from Rossiulus vilnensis, assembly GCA_034700785.1. Classification (NCBI taxonomy): domain Eukaryota; kingdom Metazoa; phylum Arthropoda; class Diplopoda; order Julida; family Julidae; genus Rossiulus; species Rossiulus vilnensis. The sequence goes on from JAQIXS010000030.1 coordinate 73,908, forward strand.
CCACTGAAGCAGGATTATTTACTTTATTGTTGGATTTGTTGCCACTTTAGTGTCACAAAAGCAGCCACTCGTGTTTATGCTTCCTACATAATGGACCAGATTTGTGTCGATCGCTTATTTTCGTGACAAAGCGCAGCTTAATTTTTGCGCCTGCTGTTAGTGGATGTTTGTTTTTCGTACACATAAATTGGCCCCTCCCTTAATACAATTTTCCTAACGTGTTTTACTCGTCTGCTTCGCTTTAGGCTTAGCTTCCCTATGTTTGCAGCCTTTGTTAATTTGGTCCATGGTGTCTACTGCTGTTCGTGCAGACCTTTGAAATGTCCCCTCTAGGGAAGCATTCCTACCTACATATTCATCATCCCCGTACTAACCCATACACTCGTCTCTCCTAATGAGAAATTTATTCCCACTATAAGGCTGTTCATTTATGTCCTACTCGTTGACAAATTATACGCACGCTCTGCTTTTCTCGTAAATTTAACATAGAACCTGGCACAAATATGAAGAAGAAAGTTGAACAGCAAATCCAAAAAATAAAAATAAATAAATGTGGAATTTATGCGTTTTGTTTTGTGATTCTATCGGTTATTCGAAATCTACAATAAACAAACCACATTAATAATGATACCATGATTTATATAAAACAAATTCGCAACATGTTTTCGAATTATATAATTAATTATCTTTGCTGGTGTTATTTTGTGATGATTGAAATTGTAATATTCATATGACAATGCCTTAGCATTTTTGACAGCCAGTGTAAAATAACAGCATTGAATTACGAAAGAAATATCATTATGATAAAATGTACGTTCACTTCACCGCTTTTCGAAAGCTCATGACAAATTCTCAATCCATCACCAACGCACTTTCTGCTTTTTATTAAAAATCAAAAATTTGCGAAACGATCTTCAAGTTCTTTACACCAACGAAAGTAAATTACCTTATTTGCCTTAATAGAACACTAGGTATATTACATCTATTGGAATTCCTGTTATATCGCCTGGTTTCGTAAATCTTCTAAGCTTCTTCGAAATACGGTATTTATCTTCGAAATCTTATACGTTAGGACACTTCATGTATACGTACGCCCAGCGCCGTGCATTGTAATGCCTTCGTGCTAGTTTCGTGATGAATTTCACAAAGATAAATTTGGCGTAAAGAATGCGTATTGAAGTAGAAGCTTTCTTCGATAGCCGCTTGAATGTCTTTGGCGTGTATATTACAGAATAGCTGGCAGGCGCACACATATATAAAACGACTGCCTTCGTTTGCGGTAACCCTTAATGCGATGGGACGTTTCGGATAATTACAGAAATGCAATTTGACAAGTGCATTCTTACCAAATAGGATCCACATGCTATGCATACTTAAATGTCAGACGTACAGCTGCCTGATTTTAGGTCGTTGTTGTTGTTGTTGTAAAAGAGCAACCTAGCCTTTTTTATTTTTTACTACACATGTAGGCTACTGTACAATATTGGGTGATACATCAGGTTAAGAGGAGTCTCCTTTCTGAGTTATGTGTACAGCTTCTGGTATATTAGCCTTATAATGGTGTTTATTTACTGCATGTGCAAACTAAATTGTTAAATAGTAAAACCATTACCATTTTCTGCAATACTTGCATTACTTTATAATTATGCCAACTTTTTCATATTAGTCACTCTCATTTACCTACGCCCAAGTATAATTGGATGCCCACGTTTTAGTGCCACTATGCAATGAATTAAAAATGAATTGATAGGCAAACTGAACTGAAAATATGTATCTGCTCATTTTGCTTAATGCCCAGGTCTAGAACAGAAGGCCCTAATTGCTGTTTGGATAATTGTGAGATGTCATATATCTAAATGCGTCTCTTAAATACGCCTATTTCGAGGATTAGACTTTGTCTGTAGCCATTTTGTGTGGCCTGAATCTGGTAACGCCTCAAAATTAAACAAAATAGCTACTGTGTGACAAAACTTGGGAATGCGTGCAATTACCGTTCCATGCAAATACTAAGTAGGTCTAGAAAACAATGAGCTAATTAAACGGGGAAAAAATGATGGCATGATCCACATTGATGTGTTTAAAAATTTCTGTCATTGTTTTAGCGCATGACAAGCAACAAAATCCAAGAACTGCGTGGATTTTCTTTATGAAAGTCATTCATTACATTGTAAATACTGTCAAAAAGGTATCAATTTTGAATTCCTTAACGTGTTTTGTGTCGACAAATTGCGTGGTTATTTTTAAGATTACAGGCCATCTCAATTTACTTGTATGCTCCCATTAAGTCTGAAACAGTTTCAAAATTCATATTTATGAAAACCCCACATTTATTTAATCATTATTGTAGAGAAATGACACAAACTTCAAAAAATGTCACTAGTAAAATGTGTATTCGTTTCAGATATATTCATATCGTGGCTCCAAGTGCAGCGCCAAAATAATCTGTTTTGGTATAATTTTTCATGCAATAAATAGCATCAAAATTCTTCCATTGAATATGCATGTACACGTTTTACTTCCACATTCATGCATTTAGCTAGCACATACAGTGCTATCTCTAGCAGCCACCAACAACTGTTAATAAACGGAACGTTTGAATTACCTATTTGTGTTATGTTCTGTCAAAACGAGAGCTTTAACAATAGTTCAAATTGTAAACAGGTACATGTCGTTGATACCGGGATTGTCTATGAAACAAACAAGCTCAGTGCAGTCAGCGATTAGACATCCGTGGTGTTTTATTGTCTAGGTAGATGCCCACGATTTCTTCTCTGGTTGCGCTGAGTGTTTCTGTTCTGCACCTCGCATGAACGGTCCTTGAGTTTGGCGGGTATTGGGGCGTGCAGAACCTGACGAGTGCATGGATACCCTCAGCATGCATCGCACCCTCGCGCGCCAAGCCAAACCTCAAATCGTATTACATTCAGTTGCTGACAAAGCCGTCAAGATGCGCAGATAGGGATTTTTGTTGGCTCTTTAAAATTGTTGTATACTTGATGGACATATTAATGATAATCTGGGATGATGCACGCAGTAGGTGATTCGACGGGTATTTACCCGCGAAATTACACGCTTGTCTAAGCTTAATCTTAGCGAGATAATCCCCCCCTTTCTTTTCGATAGAATTATTATATAATCATCGGATATGATATTTGACGGGGAGTGTGCACGCGTTTTTATCGGACCCTCCGGAACCTTCGTGCAACCGCCAATTAATGGGGATTTGTGTTTTAGAAAAAAAAGTTGATTAATTGGATTCGCTGGGGCATTAAAAAACAAAATGAAATTCCCTCGTTATCAACACGGCTCAGATTGCTAAATAAGATGGCTCGTTTTTTTGATGGCATTTTTTTACACTTGCAGTCTCGACCTAGTCGCATTTGCAAGCCGCAACTTGACAAAAAAAGGTAGCATATTGGCTAATTATTTAAACAGTGCGTGGTTTTTAAATTTAAATATAAAAACGTTCTCTAATATAGGCGCACCATTCAAATCCCACTTTGACTTGCCTTCCAGCCTTTATCTTTTAATAGTACCCTATTTCTTAATTCGCTCAATCTTAATTCACTTAGCTGTGTTATCGTTATAAGCAATTAAACCAGTTTAGATATAAAATCTCAAAATAAACGTGAGAAAGTCCGTCGAGTCACATGCTCTATTCTGCTGTAATCTTCACAATTTATACAGCTATACTCAAGAAGAAAGATCTCTAAAATCCTATTTACGGGATTCATTAGAAAACTGTACAAAAATATCATTGTGTTGTGAACATGCTATCAACTTTAAAGCCTTCCGTAAAAAGATCGAACCTGTAGGCCTACAGGAAACGATGTGTGCCATTTTAGGACAATCGATCTTTTTTGTTTTAATAAATATTACGCATTTCTTCTTTGACATGATGACGATGTTGGTTTCCTTCCCCAAACTGCCCTAACGAGCTCTAGCTGCTTCACACGTATTAAGGTACTGATACCCTGTACTATATAGCTTTTTTTCTGCTAGAGCTGCCCTAGGAGAGCTACGGAAGCCCATAGGAACAATGTTGTGGTGACTCGTGTTGTGTGCGACATTGTTCCTATGCGCTTCCGTAGCTCTCCTAGAGCAGTTCTAGCAGGAAACAAATCTGCAGTGTATCCTCAGAATTGGGGCACCCAATCGAAATATTTATCATTCCAGCAATCGGCATCGCCTTGCACGGCCTTAGCTGCTAGATCTGAAAACACGCTATCAGATAGACGATTCCGAGTAATTTCCCTCGCAAATTACTGCCTGCAAATTTATGCCCGCGAGTCGGACCAGATTGCGACAGTTATTCCGAGTAACGATTTTACAATTTCCAAGAATATTGATGAGGCGGAAAAAGTCTTCGCACAGAATTATGTTATTAACACGGCGGGCATTAACATAAGCGCTCTTTGGGCAAGCATCTTGCGATGGGATTTCATCTTGGAGATGATTCTCGGCGGGGGCCGTTCGGTTGCTAGGCTACGGGTCACATGGTGGAGGCGGGTGCAGGCAACAGCAGCTGCGGATTGGATTACAGGAGGCGATACGGTGCCGTTGCCGACATTGGCGCAGGAATGCTTTTAGCCTCGCCGCGACACAACGAACTCTTTCACTGCCATGCAAAGACACGGGGACACTTAATGGCTGCTCCTGCAATCTGCCATTTTGACTGTTTTTCATGCGCGTTTTTCGCATAGTTTTTCGTCCTCCGAAGGCGGCCTTTTTTCTGTGTCGCTGCCTCCGCCGCACGGCTCTTCCGTTCGTTAAATCGAGGAAGCCGTGCCAAGATCTCTTATCGAGGCCGTACCACATGCGACAAAAACGCCCTTTCAATTCAGCCAGCGTACGTCGCATTGACCGAATATGAATTAAAGGGTTGGAGGGAAAACACTGTCACACGGGCTATTACGTCTGTCTCGAACTGGGGTTTCTGTCGCCAATTTCATAACGCGACAACCAGTCGGAATCGGGTTTCGGAGAGACATATCTGTGAGGAAAAGCGAATTCATGGGATGCTACTGCATGCGGAGGCTGAATTGATGAACTAGGGCATGGAACTAGGCTAACCTGGCTGCGTACTGCTTGAGAGAAATTGAAATGTATGCTGGATAAAATCGCATGCGTGTTCTGTTCCATTTCTGCCAGTTGAAGTCTCTTTTAGTTAATCCATATCGGTTCAGTGGGCCATATTTGAATGACTTGGGATTTCGATTCGTAGTCTTTCGCTATAATGTGTTAAACAATCTGGCAACTAATGGAGATCTGGCTTCCAAATAGCACTGAAAGCCGGAATGTTTCGAAACGGGCAACTAACCCTCTAGGTCGAGGACCTATGGTGGCCATTTTGTGTGCGTTGATCTCACAATTGTCAGAATGTATGCTCATTGCAAGATTATCGTCAATTACGTTTTCCTAATTGTGCACAGTGCTGATTCAAACTTAAAGCTGATTCAAAAGGATGCCCGCCATAACATAAAATCGTTCGCCAGGGCCTGCATTATTTTTTATAATTTGGAAATTTATCGTTTATTTAAGAAAAAATTGAACAGATTAAAAAAAACGTTATGCCACCTGATGTTTTAAAGTTTTTTTTAAATTTTTACATAAATAAGTCATTTTCGAATTATAAACCAATAATGAGTACCCTAGTCCACACTCGACTTTACTAGTTTTACAGTTTACAGTCGATTTTACAGTTGAAAGCAAAAATGTGTAACTTTTTTTCATGGTAGTTATCCATTTGTATATGGCTTAAGGGGTATAGCTTCATTGTTTAGGGGTAGCAAAGACTCAGACCAATGGGTGTCCAGTTTTGAAGACAAATTAATTGTTTCACATGTCATAATAACTCTGACATTGCTCTTAATTAACATTCCATGGTTAGTATCAGACAAACACAACAAACATACTTGTAAGCTATACGAAGTCTGTTTCCTTATTTGTAGCGTGAAAATAGTTGGGTACGTAATCGTGGCTTGATGTGATGGTGCATTGGCTTTAATTTTCTACTTTTTCCCTGAAAGCGCTCTTGTTGCCCTAAATGGGTTGCTAAAAAGACGAACATTTTTAACCAGGATTGGCAGATCGAGATATCCTTAAGTTTTATGAACGGTGCATTTGTTGAAATTCCCCTAATTACGCTTCTTCTATCGTTGCCTGTGCTTGCTTAACTTACCGAAACGTTTCGTTTGCAAGTAGTTTTATTCTTTTGGCGTTTTGCCTGAACACGATGGCGTCAACCGTGGACGTGTGTTAAACGTCAAATTAAATTGGGGTTTGTGTGCGATTAAGAAGACGCATACTGCAGTAGGGGTACATTCAAAGGAGATTATAAACAAATACAGCCAATCTCATTTAAGACTAGTTGAATATATTGTTGCGAACGTAATACTTTAAAATTAAGGAGACCTTTTTGTTATTAAACATTTTTTTAATGTTCAAGTTTGCTTTGCATTAGCGTTTTGTATGTATCTGAAAAGTCGTTCAATTGTTTGTTTTAGGTACTATGAAACAGGATCAATCAAGCCAGGTGTAATTGGAGGCAGCAAGCCTAAAGTGGCAACTCCGAAAGTGGTTGATGCCATCGCAAATTACAAGAAACAAAATCCTACAATGTTTGCATGGGAAATCAGGGACAGATTATTGGCGGATGCAATTTGTGATCAAGACAACATTCCCAGCGTTAGCTCTATCAATAGGTAAGTGACAATTGTCCTGTTTATTAATTGCTTTTTTATGCAGGTTGCAATTTATCATTGACATTTTGGGAACAGGCTACTAGTCTTTATTAACACTGCAGCTCAGCTCTACTGCTGCCCCAACTAAGGGGCAAACCATACTACGCTTAGTCCACTCACAGAAACCTGCTTTTCATTAAAACTAGATTTATTCACGTAGAAGAAAAAGTTGCTAGCCTATTTCAGCCAACCTGTGTATAATTATTACGAGTGCCTCAACTGGCACGTGAGAAAACTGACGGAGTTTTATTCTCATGCACTTAACTTGACGAGTGAGCTTACGTCAATTTAAATAACCTCATGTACTCACTCGATAATTAGCCTAATTGATACTATTTCACTAAAAATGCAGTGTTTACAAATTGAAGGCTGTCTGCTAAAGGCTGTGAGATATTTCATTTTCAAAAAAACTAAGCCTCTTGTCATCCAAGATAGTGGAATATTGCATGCCAAACATTGCTGTCATCGAGGATTTTCTCGTTTTAATTGGTATATTTTTCCGATAGATACGCTCTATGGGTATTTGCTGGGCATTTTTACGCAATACATGTGCGCGTTTTGCACGTCCCACTTAATATATTAGCCTGCCCTTCTTGTCGGCTCTTTGGTGCACAAAGTGTGCCATATGTGCGCCGGCAGAAAAAAAAGCGCCCAAATTGGCTTTCACCAACATGAAGTATGACTTAAGTTTGACAGAAAGGCAAATTTCTTTGGGTCTCTCTTTTTCTTCAGATGAAACCGCGAGGCGATGTCTGCCACAACATGAGAATAATTTGTCTTCCTTGTTCCTCTGTTCATTCTCTTTCGTGTACCATGTTTGTACATGCACGCTTGACCAGCGCCATTTTTTTCCCAATCAAAATGCCGACAGTGGTACCCTTGACACAAGCCACTACAACATGAACTATTGGTGGCTTCAACATGTCTGCTTGAATTGATGGGAATTTGCCAGCTATTAGAGATAAAAGACCGGATTTGGTGGAGTTAACGCAAATTTCTGCGTGAAAACTGTCTGATCTCTTCCTGATTTTTTTTTTGCAAGAAAATTGGTTCGAATTATAAAATAATTGCTCAATGGGTTTGCCTGAAAGAAGTGCGCACTTGAGTAGCTTTTAAAATTATCGTTTTGCTTTTGTTGTATTTGCTGACGGCGATGTTTATAAAAATCAGAAAGCAGGCAATGAACTCCATTCTTGTAATTATTACTCAATGAAATGTGTTATTTGATATTTTAAGATACCTTTAAAAAGTCGACAGCTTGTAAGAATAGTTTACGATATTTTAAGCTGCATTTCTGTTTTTAATATTTACACTTGATATATTACAAACATAAGCTGAATTCAGTAACAGGAAATGAAAATTTAAACTATTTAACTTTTTTTGCATAAACCACGTTGATTAATTTTTTTTTTTTAAAAAAGCATGTTTATAATGCCTAAATTGGGTAAATTCAAACTACAGCACTATTATTCTATCATGCAACATTTTTGGAAGGGACGAAAAAAATGGCGCATATTTTGAGAACCCTTCTTTCTAAAAAAATCAATAGCAAAATTAAATCGTGCATACGTGACCAAATTGGTACGATGCTAGAATCGTACTTTGGCACGGACGTCAAATAGTACCGTGAATGCGTTGTTAATCTCGCCTCCCCTGATTAACTTTCGTTCAAAATGAACATCTGCTCTATGTGGATTATTTGAAGCCTCTTGAAAATTCTAAATGTAGAATATCATAATTGGAGTCGTAGGCAAAATTGTTGATTATTCTGTTTAGATAAATCAGTTTGAGGAACTAATTTTTGCCAACTGCATGATTGACGCCTCGGTATGGCCATGGCGTCTCGATTGATTGGTAAACATTTACTTCGTGCGTTGCGTTCCCGAATCCACAAAGTTGGAGAGGTATTAAGTGGCGTAATAAAATGGGGACTGAACTCAAGGGGAAAAAATTCATCACGATGGTGGGTCAGCAGGGACCCTTTCTACGTCACTCACTTAAGCGCGAGGACTTTGTTTTCGCGAATTCCCTACCTCATTTGTCATGTTTCTCATTGAAGAGAGACATTTAAGACTGCGTCTAACTTGCCCAAAATATGGGAAGAAAATGTATGCTTATAAACTAGTCTTGATTTCCTAATCACATTTTAATTTTACTATTAGGATCGTCCGGAACAAAGCAGCCGAGAAAGCGAAACAAGTCCATCATCATTCTCAGCATAATAATGGTTCTAGTCCGACGGGCAACTTAGTGTCCAATACTACGTCAGTGATAACGCATGCACCTCCAGCCCACGAAGGAACGCCGCCTTCACTACATAGACCATCTTATTCCATCAACGGTATTTTAGGCATTCAGAATGCCGATCCTAATGGAAACATCACTAAAAGGAAAAGGGACGAAAACGGTAAGAGCATTTTGACCATTTTTAAAATTTTAACTTTTCTAAACGTTTATGTAAGAGCAGCAAGCCACCGTAATCGGATTATGAATAGCTTCTGAAATTCAATAAAAAATTTCGCTTGATAGTTAGGACGTTTTGCACAATTAAGATTATAAGTCTACAAATATATTCTGAGGTTGTCTAAACAATAATTTGAGTTACATGGAGCAGTGAAATCATGAGTCACCACATCAAGGTTCAACTGATTGTGGATTGAACCGGATGTCTATTTCATTGTTATGCCAAAAAACAGAACTCATTAGATGTAATGATGCTAAATTCCTTTAACGATCGCATTATCCCTTTAAAACTAAACTGCCTTCTAACGGCACTTATTGAAGTCATTAGATTGAATAATAAAGACCAAATTACAGCATTTCCTAAATTTCCTCGCACGTTCTATAAAAGTATACATGTATTTTTGATGAGTGATTTGAAAACTCAGATTTGAATATTCGACAAAAATGTGTCAACAACGTTATCATAGCTGCGAAACTGACGCTGAAAGCTCCTAACTTTCTGCAAATGTTGCCCCAGTCTGCCGAAATTTGAATCTTTCTTTACCTTCCATCGGTTGTCATGTTTCATTTGCGCCCGTGGCTTGCGAGTTTTCAGATTTCCATTTCAAAGGAGCTCGCTTGAAACTGTATAAACCCTACGGCTAGATGAAGCCCATTGAATTTGCAATGCATATTCCACCTAATTATCGGATAAGAGTTTCGTTGTAGTTTTTCTCCTCTTTTGTGTTCCATTCGCTACTCCAGCGCCAGCCGTGAAACCCAATCTAAATAGACATCATCAAATGCACCCATTAAGTTATCTAGGTTTCCTTCGTCTTTTATTTCCTCCGAGCGTCGCAGCAGAGGAAGAGATGCAAAATGCGGCCTGCAGTTTCCCCAAACCGTAAAAGCAAATTTCGGTTATCTATGGGCGATCTCACGGGCCTAATTGATACTCACATTATCACGTGGAAGTGCTTAAAATAACATTATTGCGCTTTATAGGGCGAAGCTAGGTAGAGCCGGTGGTAGTTCTCAAATTACCTATACATTTATGAACGCACTTTATTTCTCCAGCACGGATGCAAATGCACGGCGAGGTTTTTGTGGCGCAGATTTAACGTGTTATCTTTCCTTCTGGAATTTCTATGCGCGAAATTGCATTTGCCATCAGATTAGCTTTTATGCAAATGGGCAAACCGTGGAGGCCCTATCTTGCGCTTCTTTGGGTCTTTCTGGAGGCCTATTTAAGCTCCACATTTATGTTGCGCCATAAACCGAGGGTCCGTTTGCCAAATTACGCCCACAGACTTAGATTGGTGGTGACGTTGCCAAAACAGAACGAAATTATTTTCGACGAACTAAACAGGGTGGCTCAAATTTCAGTACTTTACGGTTTATCGCGTGATGTTTAGGGGAGATATTATTCGCTGATAGAAGTGAGCATTATCTGATTTTGAACTAGAATGCAGCACTAAAATTTGGCAGCAGATGTTAATCGAAATATCTCTTCCAACCTGTTCCATGCATTTTTTTGGGTGTTAAATGTCGAACAATAAGAACTCGATTGCACGGAACACAGTTTACAGTCATTAAATTATACGGTATAAAATAATTTGAAAAATAAAATGATTACTATATTATCAACACTTTTAATTCTGAAAATTGAATTGCATGTAAAAATTTTTAATCGGTTCAGTCAATTTTTAACACATTGTAAATGTTATTCAAGCGTATCAATTCCGTTGTGTGACTAACGCCTTTTATGAACGGTTTGTAAATGGCTTATTAATTGACATTGCTGCTGTGTTTTTTGTTGCATTTTCTGATAACGTAATAAGCAATAAATTCGACAATTAAACCCACCTTTTACGAAATATGATTTTCGACAAAATGGCGTATAAATTTAACGGTTTATTCGTTTCATAATAAGCCCCGCATAGACAAGCAAGAAACCCGTGCAGCACTTCAGATTTTTTAAAGCTGAATTTCAGTCACGTGTGAACTTAACGTAGCCGCTCATTCGCCCCTGCAGTCACAGATTCATGGGCATGAAATATAAATAAAAAATCAGTTTACATGATGTATATTTCAGCATTTGTGTTCGCGACTCCGAAAATTATTCGGCTATATTGTCGCCTAAATGTTATTTGGGATTTATATTACACACGTCTATAGGCCTAGATAGCATTAGGCTGGCTTTTTTGCACAATCAACTGCGGATCACTAACAGGGCGGCTCGGAAGCGCTGTGATGGAAAATTCATGGAAACCCGTAATGGAAAAATAATGGTACCTGCGGACCGAAAACTTAATTATGTGTCACAAAGCAGAGGAAAGCCAGTTTGCTGCTGATCAAGTTCCCAATGGTGCGCTCACTTTATGCTGCACACATCACGTACATAGATACACTGGCTCGGAGATGCCGTGGAAATAACACATGAAGCGTTGTGCAGTGCAATTACCTCAACATTTCATTCTTTTTGGCATTTTCTTCGCAGCCCCTCCCACTCTTTCATTGTTTCTACTCTTGTTCTGTGCCTTTTGCGCTGCTTATTGCGTTGGGCGCTTCATCATATGCGAAGGCAGGATTTATGCTACGGCGTGGGGGAGTAAACAAGTGTTAAAAAAATGAACATGACTATATTTTTGAAGTCTGAAGAGCCCCTTGTCCCTGACAGGTTCGTGAAATGACAATCACAAGCATTTGTATTACGGTAAAGCCTGTTGTTGGTGCGCTTTTCAGTGCGTTTTCAAGTCATGAACGTCTCGCATGTTCCCATATTCCACTACAGCAGAACATCCTAACCATGCAACATCTACCGCAGGAGAAAAGATGTTTTTCGAAAGCGATATTGTATAAAATTAATTGCCAATAATC
>JAQIXS010000031.1:0-85792 GCA_034700785.1 Rossiulus vilnensis
GACAGTGCCAGCCTTGATGAGTACTTAAGATCAAAAATATCAACTTTTTATACGAAAATGTTGTCACTACCAGCACTTCCGCCAGCCGCAGATGGCGGAAGCCGTTAAATTCGAGCAACCAAAAAGCAAAAGATTGACGTTCCTTTATTGTTGCTTGAAGTTGCCGCGAGATGGCGCCACTACCTTAACGAATGAAGTCTCTTAATGTCTCTTCAAAATTTCTTAAAACTCTAAAAGAATAAAGACATGGCGCCTGTAGTATCCAACCTTTGAACTCCCCATTTACGAATGACATCCATCAACAAATCGACTGTTAATTTGTTCTGAATGTTTTTAATTATGATAAAGCATAAGGAGCGACCCCCTAACCACGTTAAATGATATTAAATTTTATTCTAAAATAACGTGTAATTCACACATGAAATAGAAATGTAATGTAATTCGTCTTCTTAGGGCATTCGACTATAATAGATCACATACAAAAAAGGTAAGTCTTCTAAATGACGTCATTTTGAAGACGTTGTTTACAACAGATAAATCTATATTTGACGTTACTCAAACAAGTGATAAAGTCGACCCAATAGGATGCCCACCATGCAAAAAATTACTCATACATTTTTGCTTCAAATACCTGTTATTATTGTTGAATTTATTTTTTCCCTTATAGACTTGGTCGTCCAGAAGGGACTGTGGTATTTTTTACTATTTGCAAATGTTCCATTTATTTATAAATGTAATACATTTGGAAATATATATACAATAAATAACGTTGAAAAAATTCGTAGGACGCTGGATTGCTGGGAAAACCGGATTGGTGGACGACCAATTCTACATGAAGGGGTGGGAAATAAATTTAGCAACTAAAACAAGTATTTGAAGCAAAAATGTGAGTGGGCATCCTGTGGGTCAACCTTAAATTTTAGGAGAAAATCCATTTTGCGAGTACATAAATATTCAATGGTCGAAAGAGGAGTGAGTATCTTTTCCGAGCTTTCACGAATGAATTCACTCGCTTCGTGACCATCTTGAGAAAATATTTGAGGCCCATGACAGAAAAGACGTTTCTTTTATTGGGTCGATGAGGAAAAAGCCCCATTTCCACGCACTTTAATCGTGCGTGATGAAGTCGATAAATTGGTCGCGTCTCGTTAGGAAATTGGGAACACCCACTAATCAATCAATAGACATTACTCACTAAGATCACTCACCTTGATTACATCGGACCTGAATTAGACGAGAGAAATTAGAGTTTTATTGGCAAAATGCGTTGCCCTTTATCTGTACATTTACACTCTTGACCGATGGTAGAGACATCTAAAAGACGTCTTACGTGACCATTCCCTCTTGCCCAAATGATCTTTCCTCCCCCCCCCCTCATTCACATATTATAGAAAAACAAAATGAAGTGGATCATTTTTATGACGTTACATAAGTGAGCGCAGGAGCAAAAGCAATTGCAGACAGACTTAAACGATTTACGAACAAGCGCTCAAACGCTATTAGTTAAGAGCCTCTCTAATTGTATAATTTGATGAGGAGCTCGTAGAATGGCACTTGATAGGCACTCCGGTTCATCAGAAATACCCTCGTTTTTTCAGTTAATGTGACATTAAAAGCTCACTTGAGTTCGGCTCATCGCGAGTAAGGCAGTAATGGTAACACGTATTCTGAAAATTAAAATAAATGGTCTTCCAAGAAAATTTTAATTAACCCTGAAGTTTTAATTTGCGATTTTTTCTAAAATATGTCTAGTGTTACTACATGCACATACTGTCTAATCCACTACTGGAAATGGGGCAAAATTGGTAAATTAAAATTAATTTAAAGCCAGCCCAAAAGGATGCCCACCATGCAAATAAATTACACATTTTCCCCTTAAAATACTCAGTATAATTGCTAAATTTATTTTTCCAAGTGCATTAGTGGTCGTTATTGACAGGTTTCAATGCATCTCTAATTCTGGACGTTCGAATTTGTTCAAAACTCGTACGTCCTTTATGGACGCCCCATTAGCTACGTGAAATCAAAGGCAAAAATGGCGTTCGCCAAGTTGAGTATCTAGGATCACAATCAAGATCAAGCATCTCATTACTTGGTCATTAAGTATGTTCGCGAGAAGCTGAAGTCATCAACGCCGCCATTACGCAACAGTTTAAACTTGTAATCTGCTCGTTTATGACGCTTGAGGTCGCCATCTTTAATATTCAAAGACATTTCAATGTATGCGGAACATTAAAACCGGTTTAAGAACGAATGATGCGTATTACATTTCGCGTAAACCATAGAGGAGTCGTGACACCAAGGTCGACCAATGTATTGCAAAATTTATGTCAGACCATTTAATGTTGTATTTAGACCATTGTATGCAATATCTTGAAGACGAAAATTTAGATAAAAACAAGGGTAAACTGGGTATGCTTTACAGGAGAAACTACCATCTCTATTTCTGTAACATTAATTAAAATGAATTAAGAATGCACATTGCACGAAGTATTTAATTAATATCGGAGATTTATCTTTTAAAAAATGCATTTTATGATCAAATTTGTGTGCAGGATCTGGTAAAAAAGAAATGAATTAACGTGATTTGAATTTAAAAAAAAATAATAGTGATTTTCAGAATCTGGAACTAGAACAAAAATTGAATTTAGCAATTTAAAAACAAGGATTTTACTTTAATATGGTTTTAAACAATTGGTCGTGTCATGAACAAAATGTGTTCCTATACTTGTTTAAGCTGTCTAAGGCATACAAACAATTCACTTTAATATCGTTTCGAGGAATTCTGATAATGTAAATTTTAATTAATGCTTTTTTCCCCAGAAATAATAATTTAATGATACGCAGACAGTTATTGCTTCAAACAGATTATTCGAAAGAACGATGATTTTTGCATAACATCTGATAATGTAATTTAAAAAAGTAATGACTTTCAATGACATAAAACAGCCAACTTTGCAAAATTAGAAATATTTAAACTTGGTCAGGCTATCAGTTAGTCTGACTCATGCAAAACTAAAGATCCAAAAAGTAATGAAAAGTACTTGCATATAAATCAAAATATGTTCTCATGATGTTTATGACACACCGATCACCGATCACTTTAAAAAATCATATCTTAAAACACCATCAATCTTCTGACAAAGATTTTACTTTCTGATTCTTGCACAGCAGTTCGATGGACAAATACAAAGCAATGTCTGATTAATGAATAGACCGAGCTACTAAGCTCCCTAATTAACTTTCGTCTTTTTAATCCGCTTATAAGCCTACTTTACAAAAAGGCTGAATTATGGGATGACATCCAAATTTTGTTCTTTGCAGCAAATGTTTTGTTGGAATAGTCGAATGATGGCTATTTCCTCAATGCACTCGAACGTATCGCAAGCCCTTGAGCAATAGGCTGTTTATATTAAATTCCACGATCTATAAACTATCTCGGTGAGCCTACCAGCATACAACTTTCAAAGCAAACATTAATACTTGCAATACTAGAAACAATGAGAACTTTTACTTTAAAGAAAGCTCGCTTTAAGATGGCGTACTTCTGTAAGAATACTTAAATGCGCATCATTCCCTGGTAAATACCAGCGAAATGCCATTGAAGAATGAATGCATTTTATTAAGTATACATTAAATAAGGTAGAAGCCCTGGTAGAATAACATGCCATAAAAACTAAAATCCTAATTAAGAAAAAAACGGCAAATAAAGAATCACAAAAGCAATATGCCAAATTAGAAATATTCATTTCTTTCCTGAACTTACTGGGTTTTTTGCATGATAAATTCAACAGCAAGCTCATCACAGCTAATTTCACAATCTAAGACGGTATACAAGTCTTTCAACATATACATATTTAAATAGACATGCCAGATAATTGTGAGCACGCACATGTTTCGGTTTGCAAAAAAATGCATAAAAATAAAGCTTTTCAAAGCTGTGATGAACACGCCAGTAACACGAACAAAGGACTGACAACGTATCCAGCGTTGAAAACTGAAAAACAATGCCATATTCTTAATGATCGAAAATTTGAAAAAGAGACGAAGGAGGAAAATAAAAAAGTAAAGATGCCTTTTCTGAAACTGTTTATTGAGACTTAAAGCTTATCGGAAATATATTACGAGCAAGAAAAACTAAAAAATCAACGTTTAAAGTATCATCTTTCATAATACAATGTCTGTCCAGTTCCTGACATTAAAACTACATTAAAGTGAATAATAATAATGGAATCACCCAAAATTGCTGTTAAAGAATTATGGCACCACATGTAGGGAAAATTGAACATATTATCTGGCAGCATTCTATGACGTTTCACGTTCCTCCGTTGCTGTGAACGCCATCCCGTTGACATTCTATTCTACAGAGCGCTGATGTTCTTCTAGATAGAATTACGTACTGCCGTATTTTAGTTTGATGATTTACAGTTGTACAGTTAGATAAATCCTCTGGATGCCCGCTATACTATTAGGACATCAATATTTCATCACTTTACTTTCATTTTAGACAACTGTTCGTTGGTCAACGTACATATGAAGATCCAAAGTTCCAAAGATGGAAGTTGAAAAGATGACGCCATGGCCGCACAGCAACACTGCGCTGCCTCTAATGACAAAAACAAATTGTTTTTGGCCAGCCATCGGTCATCCTCAATGCTCATTTGTTGACTGCTGACCGCGCTGTTATGTCAGCTAAAAGGTAAACCGAAAGAATCCAGCTTCTTTATAGAGAAAAGTATTTGTGCAAAAGATTTGGGCGGAAGGAATGGCTGCGAACCGCAGGAGGCACGAGCGCCTAAAAGAAGCTTTGAAAAGCAATCAGAATGTTAAGCCAAAAGGTCGCTATGAAGTTGCGTACATACACAACATTGTCATTTGCAAGCCACTTGCAGAGGACCATAAATGGTCGAGGAGAGATTATGGAGGCGCCACAGGTGGATCCCACCAGCGCCAATTCCATGTGACAGGTACAGGGAGGGAGAGAAAGGTTTAACAAGTGAACGCCAGTGAGATTCAACGAGAATGGCAGCGGATTGAATCGCCCAGGACAGGAAGGGTGGAGAGTATAAAGATAAGGAGCAAGAATGACGAAATTCAACAGTATTCTACTACGTGGCCAAATTGACGATAAGAGAAGAGAAGAAGGGGTAAAAAACCATCTGAAGAATTGATTTTGCGAGGTAAATGTGAAAACGCCTTTTTGGGGTAAAGATTGTAATGAGTAGCATGTGCAGTTGATATAACCATATACATGCATTGTATGAAACGTTCCAAGTAAACGATTGATGAGCACAACTCACACCAAAATTAAATTTTATTCTGGGTGGTACCCTGCAGTGTGCAAAATAATGCCATATGGTAGGGGGTCAATCAATTAAACCCAAATTGTGCACAAGAGAAATTACAAATTTTTGAACAATTTATATAACTGAAGAGTTGGTTAATTGGGAAGGGAATACAGTCGCGACCGATTACTGAGGTACTATTCCAGCATTCGTGAAACATCATTCAGCATCACGAAAACCATAATTGGAATTGTCGACCCAGGTTGCGAACCCTGGGTTCCCGATTGCAATGCGGACATGCTGCCACTACGATACTAACTTTTTTAGTTTTTGGAAATATTTCATTAACTATAAAAAAAAATTATAGAATAATTCTAGAAAATTATAGAATATTCAAAAGTTGATAGTGTTTATTGAAAATAGAGCGATTCCCTATTAGTGCATAAGTGTGACTAGATAAGCCTTCTTTTCAGCAGTATATTAAACAATTAATCAATGGACATTATATCAATTTAAGGCTGGAATTTTATCTGTTGAAAATTGTCCTGACTTTTGCATGAAAATTTGAAATTTCTCTGACTTATCTAGGTTTCCAAAGTAAGCGGGAACCCTGTGAATATTTGTTTCGTGTTGCTTTCTACCCTACTTACAGCAAATTATGCAATATGGCAGGGAAAGGCAGTTAAACATACCGTATTGATCTGGGTTGTCACCTACATCGTACTTATTGGCTTTCCAAAAGCTTAAGATTGTATTCTTGAAAAAGCATCAAATCATCTAACAGCATGTACAAAATAAGACCAAATGGCGATAGTCAGGATAATTTGAAGTTTCCTTACGTTTCCTCTGCCACTTCCTGCGGTTAATTGCATTTGCTCTGAAATATTGAATTGAATAAAACCATCGCAATGAAGGAAATATGTGTCAAAGATAGGAGAGAACACAATTAGTCGAAGTGAATGCAGTACAACTAAGATAAACGACTTAACTTTGAACGCATCAAAGATTCAAGCAAATTGCAGTGTATGTACTGTAGATGCACTGCTTTATATACACTGTAAGACGTCTACAGAGAAAATGCACATGTTCTGAATTAGAAATTATGTCAACATCTCCTTAGCTCAGTTAACAAACAGAAATCAAAACATCGGTGTTGAAAGTTAATGCAATCATTGTGTTTGAAATTACAGTATAAGAAAAATAGAAACTATGTTCAAGATAGGATACGCACTGTTTGGAATGTTTAATTTTAATTAGCACATATAGTTCAAATTTGCATTTTCACAAGAATAATAATTTTATTAGTATGCAGTTTGAACATGGGTCAGCTAAGGCCTCTTCAACTTACCGAAATTCATGTGCTGAAAACTGCTAAATGTACATGTACATATATAAGTCGGACTCTTTGGCCAGCATTTGGCACTGAAAGACCATTATGAGATTATATTCGTGAAATCGTTTAGCAGTTTCCCAAACCATGATTATGTTAGCAAAATTCGTGCATCTAAACGCGGCCTTTTTTTTTCTGTTGAAGCTTCAACAACTTGTTCAGTCGCTGAAATTACCACGAGACCAATATTTCCACGGTGTCAAAAGAAAACAAAAGAAAAACATTGGTGGAAAAACAGAGCCAATTTGTAAGCCGGCGTTTATGTAACTGGAAAAGGGCAATAAAGGTAAGCATTTCCTTATGAAGTAAAAAACAACGAAATCTCCAGAGGCAGCCTATTGATTACTCGAGCGTCATCAAAATGGAAAAGCCTTTTAATTCGCATTTCTTCGCTTATAACGTGTGGGCCTTTTCAGTGGAGATTCCCTCGAGTTATTGAAAATTGATATTGAGCAATGGATGTGCATGTATATGGGACCTCGACACGATAGAATTTGCCGTGTTAACACCGAAGGCAGGCGGTGATTAAATATAGGAAACAGAAATGAGAGCGAGATTTATCTACACACGGATAAACGAATTATTTCCAACAATACCACAGACGAGATAACGTTTGTCATACATTTTTCGACAACAATAGGATTATGCGACTCATCTGTTCAATCCCTCTAGAGCTGTACGACACGAGCACAGGGACACTCCCTATTATTTTCATTTTTTTTCCGTCACAAGTAGGCAAAGATGTTTTTTCCATTTGGTCATATGAACCAAGGTCCGTAGAAATCCTTTAACCAGCATTATTGAAGAAAAAAACACATAACTACAGGCATACCCCGCAATTACCTATCAATTTGGACCAGAGCGAAGTTACGAAAACGAAAATGTACCTGAAAAAACTATCACTTTTCTCTTATTTCCATATGTTCCTTTTACCTGCCTAACTAGGACTATGTTATTATCACTTGAAGACAAACTGATGTGGAATCAGACTTGTTTCGTGTGTGTACCGTCTACAGTGTACATAGAACAGGGTTCCCATCGAAATTATATTCTCAACGTCTATCACTTTACAATGTTTTTGTGGAATGAATTTCCTGACTTCATCAACAACATTTATAGAATAAAATATGAACAAAATTTACCAATCATTGATATTTTTATGCCTATTTCTACATAGTAAGCAAAACAGGGTATGCCTGCACATGTATTATAGGAAATACAGAAAATTCCTGTCCCGAGTTCGAGTTGCTAAGCAGAATTTGTTCAGTAACAAGAGAAAAATACTGGTCCCTGAACAAAATTTGATGAAAATGGAGGTAGAGAAAATGAATCAGATGTTCTGAAAATCATCATTTAAGACAAATTTAATTTGTGAAGTGTAATGTACTCGCTATTAGTCAATGCTTGAGAAGAATGTGATAACAAATATAATTTTCTATAAAACGCAGCATTGCAAAACTACACTTGAATGTTATCTGGGGAAAATGTGATAAAGAAATAACACGTATGTTAGAAATTCTGAGTAATACAGACGTATTTAAATATCTGTGCACAACTTATCTTTTTCCTTTTAAAAAAGTGAGGAATATTTTATGCTTATGACGTTTTGATAAACATGCATAAAATAACAAGACAAAACAGCAAAATAGAAAATGCAAACACTGCTGCTGAATATTTTGATCAATTTATAAAGCAAAAAAATTATTTACGATTATGGAGCAATGAGCAATGGGAATAAGGATTTCAGCGGAATAACTAGTAGGAAAGTAATTGATATCTTAGAAGGCTTTTGAAATGAGGTGAATAGGAAACATCAACATCGTAAATCTGCCTGGAGACGATTTTCAAAACATTCAACTAGCGCCATCGGTAGTTTGTGCTACTGCTACACCATTGGTCAATTCTGAATCACTCGAGAATCTCCAATGAGTTTGCTTTATACACAAACACAGCAAAAGTGGGTATAGTCTAAAATAGTCAATAATAATGATTTCTATAAGACTGCAAAATCCGATATATAGACGTTGTTCATCGGAAAAGCAGCATGCATTTCGCCTCCGTTAGCAGTTTATATTTTGTGTCATTTTGACATGAATGCAATGCCACCTTTCACCGCCTGCTGACATAACGCTTCAATTCGTCACTGCAACTTCAAAACAAAGAAGAAAATGCGTGATGATGGACGTGAAGCAGGCAACGTATTGTATAACAAGTCAACAAGTCAGTTAATAAAATATACAGAATAGTACGAAATAAACCATTACATACATGCAGGGTCTATATGATTTATTGATGCAAGAAATGACTTCAAGGACAATCTTTTATAATAAAGTTTAGCATAAGACGCTTAAGCACATTTTAAGTTAACAATGTCATTTTTACATTTGGTATATCAACATTTTAAGGCCAAAGTATTAGTTCTTAATTTAAGCAACACATCGGGCATCACCACAGGTAGTTAAATACTTTTGGTATTTTCCAGTCATGAGAGTAGATTATCTTTGTGCTAATATAATGACTTTTAATAACCTATGGACACCCTGTATTTAATTCCACTGCTATCAAAATTGCAGAATAAATCAGGTTATGAATTAAACAGTTTACCTTCGTAATCGCTCGTTAAACTAGTTTTACCATCCGATTAAAGTAACGAAAACCCCAGTATAGCGGTCATTGCCATGCGTTAAGCGCCGTTGTTTGCACACTGCGCCATAACCCCCGTCTCAGGGGGCCAAAACGTCCAATTTAAAACAATTTATTACGCATTTCACGCACATAATCGGCCACATTATGGTCATTGTCCAAAAGGGTAATACGCGTTATGGAGTCTCCGTATGAATGGTTTTCATCTAAAGCGCTCAAAACTGGTCACGTATAGGGTAAAATTACATTGAACCTACGTGTAAATGGGACACGGCATGTGAAATTTAAAATGCAATGGTGAGTACGTCTCTCCATGACCAATCATCTGGCGAAAATTGCCACTGGATTTGACGATGTTTTCAAATCTGGTATTGCAAACCATCGTTCATACAGGGTGCTTCTAAAATACAGCATTCGCAATACATCGCTTTAAAACAGGAGTTCTTAACGTTTGGTTTTATTTATTTTAACAGTTCAACTTCCCTGACTTTTTAAAAGGTTTTTGGAGAATTTTCCCTGGCCGTATCACGAATGATTATAGAATAAAACGATAACAACATTAACGATAACTGATATTTTTATTCATTTATTTCAAAATGATATTATGGCATATTAAAAAAGGAAAAGTAGGTGAGTGCCCTATTGTTGCATAACATAACCATACCCCACATGTCCATTTAAGGATTATTCGGATTTATTGTTTAGCTTGAATAACTTTGAAAAACGTTTATATTGCAGAGTTGTTCGTACATCCCTTAAATAACATGGCGCCACCTACAGGGCTGTGTGCTGTGGTGACTAGTAATAAATAGCGTAACTAATAGAATATTCTGTGAAATAAGATGCAAGATGCACTCGGTGATCACTGCGAACACTGGAAACATTCCTGTATAAAAATAGGCATCTGGAAGAAAATCAATAACCACATCTTCACTCGCAATGATATATCTGCATGACTGAGTCACGAACTCATCAATTTTTTAAACGCTGGTGTAGCTCAAGAATCCTGCACTGGATTGATGCTGCGTTCGAAAACGCAGACGTTTAGAAAAAAAACGAAGAAGAAAACAATTAAATTGATATTACATGTACCAGATAATAGGAGTACTTTCAAATTCCCTTAGTTAAGGAACTTAAACTTACTGGGTTTCCTGAAAGCAGATGCAGCTATTGGCAAACGCAAGGCAGCAGAAAGCAAGCACAACAAGGGGAATTCCCACGCAAGATCCGTGATCATTCGTCACATTGTCTCATGTGAATTCCAAAGACAATGTTCTGTTTTGAGAATCGAGAATATAATGTACGAGCGCAGCTATAAAATGCATGTAGATTTACGGTACATGTATACTCGCTTAGCATAGCTGGTAATATGAAGAAATCAACAGCTAGCAGATTCCATTATGCAGAGTGTCCATATGAGAAGTGAGAGCGATAGAAGTTCTCGAGTTGAAACTCGCAAGTGGACGTGGATACCCAACAGGCAGCATTAGAATATAGTAAAATGATAGCGAGCCATATCTCATTGCTCAAAAAAATTCAAGGCATACATAGTGTGTTGACATTTTTAGAATCGAGTATATTCCAAAAATAAGTTCAAAAAATCGATATTTTCTTGCATTCATTTCTGGTGTTTGAAATAAATCCTGAAAATTTGTATTCTCAACGATATCCTAAATATCTTTTACATTCAGGTGCTGTACTAGGAACAGGTTTACTGCTTACTAACTTTTTTGCGGCTGAACAAAAACTATGGCCACCATACAAATAAATGTGCGCATTTTCTGCTTCAATTACATATCATTCCTACATGTATGTTTATTTCTTGAAGTCCATAATTGGTCGTCCCCGAGTGCCGAGAGCACAGATTTTATATTCGTAATTTAAAAATGCCCTATTTTATTTAGATAAAAAAATGGAATAATCATGATGAAAAAAGATTCAACTTCTGATACCCATTTTAAATCGGAGGTTTCTTTGATTTTTATAATTAAATTTGACATTTTCAAATTAATCATTTAATTTGATGACCAATTCTGAACGGTTTAAAATAATTGTAGCATCTCTAATAAGTAATTGAAGCAAAAATGTGTGAGTGGATAGTTTTGCATGGCAGGCACTTTTCACTACGCCTTAAATAATCCAAATCCATTACTCAATTTTACTTTTCAACAATAAAAAATTGTGTCGTTAAGTCAAGGTTGAGGAAAGCATCAAAATGTGACCGCGACTATGAATAAGACCTAGGATTTCCATTGAAATCGTTTCCATTCCAATCTGATGCCTTTTTAAAATGTAAATTAGTTGAGCTTGAACTTCTCCTCCATCCCCCCTTAAGCTGTTGATATCTTCAGACCTTATTTCTTTCAATTACTCCAAATCTGTTCCTGGTTCAAGCACCTCGACTCACAATAGGACACTTGCCAATGAAGATTCGCGTTTTTCGCTCAGTAATTAAACTGGCCTTATTTATGCACAAAACGCAATCTAGAAATCGATACGCCATTGATTGTGCATCAGAATATTCAGAGTGTTGTTCACTGGAACGATGTCACGTATGGGGAGATGCGTTTCGATTGCGCAGCAATATTAAACCGCAACATTGGGCATTTTTATTTGTTCGGCTTGGATGAAAGATGGCGCGATAAGCGCGTCAATTTTGCTGACAAATGGACCAGTAAAATAGCAGAAATGCAACCCGGGGTTCTTTTACTGCGCCCCTTTTCTCTTTCGTGGCGAAATGGAGAAGGAAAGAGCGAGAAGGCAAAATGGAAGACGAGATCATAATAAATGTCATTCAAAGCCATCACGTACAATCTCATGATATCACAGTTCAATTTCCAGAAGGCCTCATACGGAGTTTTATGGAAGCCAACAACTAGACGAGCAACAGAATGAATTTGACAAAAAATGACAAGTACGCAGCTCGCTGAAATACAACGACAGGACGAAGAAATGAGCGCCATCTGATGTTTACGTCAGATTGACAATGAGCAGAGGCCTACACCTTAATTTAGGCCATTTCACCTGACAAGTAAATGAGGAATTTTAATCAAGGTAGGCGCGTTTTGAAGAGCAATAAATACGATTTTAAATTGGGTAACTACTTACTGAAGAAAGCACATTTTAATGCCTTCAGGTGCAGTTCTTGCACTCGATCCACTTAGAAGGATTTGGAATGATGAAAGGTGCAGGACAAGAGCAACGATCAAGCAGCCAGTCGAAAAGTTTTCTCATCATTGTTAACAAACAGTGATATTGTGTTCACATTGTTCTTATTATAGTGAATGAAGCAAATGATGCATCTACATGCACGTGCTCAACCTCAAGAGATTTAAACTGGTGCTATAATATTGCATTTTTACAGAATTTAACTGTGAATGTGACTCGTGATATGCACATGCATACAAATGGATGTGTGCCAAGAAAGTGATGATATTGGTGACAAGCTACGACCTGAGAATATTCGCCAATAGAATAATGCATACTACAAAAAACAACTGCTAAGTAAAATATTATATTATATTATCATTATTACATTTTTAAAAGGGATCCAATGCGTTCTTTCTCGGTCATGTTCTTCTTGCTGCTTCCTTTGAAAGGGCATTTTTTCCAGCCTGTTTATGTTGACGTCATGGGTCGGTAGGGGCAATTTGGCGTGCAAAACGCGGCTGGATCTTAAATCTTAAAAGTTTACTCTGGAAATCGTTAAAAATTGTCGATTCAGCAACCGTCGGCGCAAAAAGCAAATATATGGTAATTTATGACGACTATATATGAAACCACGCGTTGAGTATCTGAGAATAGGGCGATGATTACATTTTAGGAAGACGTAGACGAAGAAGCAAGAAGCGAGAAAAACCGAGGTGCCATTATCGAACAAGGAGAGCCATAGCGCCATAGGCAATCCTTGGGAAAATGCGATGGAGGTGCAAGGAAAAGAGATGGGTGGCGGTAAAGGGGGAACTGCTTCGATCAGATTCTATTGTAAAACGTCAATAATGCATCGCGATTTGACAAAAAAAAGGCTGCAATTTTACACTCGGCTGGAGCAAAATAGCCCGAGCCTATAGTTTTTCGCTGTATCGCAATTTGCGGGCCTTCGAGCACGGATTTGCGTTCGATTCCTGCAATTTTATAATGCTGAAGAAATGGATCATCATGCTAGATATTTAAATTGCATCCAGCGCTCTCATGCCGCGGGGTTGACAGGAACAACTTCTGTATAGCGCCATATAGACTTTCGATACAAAGTTGTTTACACCTTAGGAAGACGTCTATGGTGCTGCCACCTGGAAGACGTTCGAGTAATTCAATTCGATTCATCTCAGTGCCCTGCCGTCAGCGAGGATTTGCCACGTGGTAGGGGGTGTAATCCATCAACTCATAACATCCTTTTTTATTATTATTAAATTTGATTGTCACCATGATCATTACCAAACTGAATTTGTTAGCCAAGGGCTATCCTTTGGAAGACAAAACGTTTAATGGCATGCAAGAAATAAGACCAATAGCATGGACCCGAATGGGTTCGAATTTCCATGAGTGGATTTGGGTGTAAAGTTCCAATACCTCGATAGTTTAGTTTAAAGACCCCTCCACCAAATTAGTATTCCCATGGAGACCCTTGATCATTTGGGAAACGCTTTTATCTCGCTGGTACCACCCTGTTAGGATTCCAAATAGGGCAGCAAATATTTAAGGAGGGGTCTTTTACTAATGATAAATATCCAGTAACTTTAACTTTTTAAGGGCAATGTTTTAATACTCTCTGGACAAATCAAAGACGTTGGTAAATCAAACCAGTAATTTTAGCAATATGCGTAGGCCTACCCCAGTGAATATCGCCAGTGCCAGATTGTTAATTCGAAGCTGTTCGTGTTCTTACCCGTTTTAGAGATATCCTCATGATCAAATATTTGTCTGCATTGAGAAAAAGATGCCATGTTCTACATCAGGTGGAAATAACATCGAATAGCATTGGTAATAACTTGCATAGCAGGCAAATGCGCAAAACGTCTTGCACAGATTGATATCTCCGCACCCAGTGCTTGCATCATTTTCGATATTCCATTTTCGACCCAGTTTTGATGGTTGCGTTTTGTGGCATTATTAGACATGGTGGTAAATAGAAACCGATAGCATTTGGCCTAGCTTCGCAATTTAACGCGGTTCACTCAAAAATGTCTGCCAAGCACGCAAAAACTATCCGTTTTCGACTGAGTCCAGGAAATACGCATCAAAAATTGGCGACCAACGTGAGTATAGACTGAATGTTCCAGAATCACGCTAAAAATCGATATTACTCAACTCTGAACGAAATAGCTAGGCTGACGGAAATATATAATTTATAGTTTATAAGTTAACTCTGTAAATACACGTAGGCAAGACCTGTGAAAATACTGATGCGATGATGTAAAAATTCGGTTTATTGGGGGGAAATGACGTGTCAATAGGCTACACTATAATTATCATAAAAAATTAATATGATGTCACATGATGATTAGGATAAAACAGTGAAAGTATAGTTAAAAATAGTTGCAACTGTATTTTGGGCATAAATGTACACTGTAAATACGAAATATGTGAACAACTCCATTTTAATCAGTTTTATTCGGATTTGAGAGCTTCTATCAGTGTTTAGCGCTTTTATCAGAGCTTATCTTCTCGGGACATTGGTTAATCCAAATGCTCATCGAATAACCGGATCTCGGATAATCGAGCTTTCATTGTATTTTATTCCTGAAAGGAAACCGTGAAAGCTAAGAAATAAGTGACGTACACTAATGTCACGAATTAAAGACTGCTTGATGGACACACTGAGTGCAAGATCACATGACGCCGATATCCAGCATCTTTCCATCTTCCATTCGCCATCACCGCAGATGGCACTAATAGCCAATAGAGATCCACAGGGTATCCTTCTTTTCCTGTTAGTTATTAACGACCCGCCACAACCCCTTTCTTATAACTCACTGTATCAGTTGGTCAATGTTGAGGATCACTTTTAACTTGCACAAGGTCTTGGGTGCAGTCTTAAACTGTTGCATAATGTGGCAGCATAAACTTGATAAAAAAAAAGTACCTAGTCATAAGATTTTCACGAAAAAAGGAAAGAATAGTACCAATATAGCGCTAGACAAGAGTTTCTTTAAAAGTAGTTTCATATCAGTAAAATATTAAGGAATAACCATCACTGACAATATGCATTGAGGAACGCATATCAAGAAAAAAACTGGTTCAGCTAATCAACGCCTTAGATTTATCCAAAGAGTAACCAAAAATGTCCTCAGAATTCGAATCCACAAAATTAGTCTTATAAAAAATAAGACAAATTTTGTGGATTCGAATTCTGAGGACATTTTTGGTAATAAGACTAATTTTATGGATTCGAATTATGGGGACATTTTAGGTAATAAGACTAATTTTATGGATTCGAATTATGAGGACATTTTTGAAAATAAGACTAATTTTATGGATTCGAATTCTGAGGACATTTTTGGTGGCCGCTGGGAAGGCCCCTATAGTGAAGCAGTGACAGCCGTAGTGCCCCATGGCACCTGATCTGTCATCCCTTAAGCACCGTCTTAGGTCCTTTCTCTTTCCATACTTATTGGTGTTCAGATACAGAACAAGAGAGAACCCTTTCATTTCTCCCGTTTGTCGACGGTTCAACAGAACCACTGAGGAGTGGGGAAAGCGGAAGTCAGAGAGGACCTCAGCCGAGACACTTATTGATCCCAATATTCTCACTAGGTGGTACAAAACGTGAAAAATCTGCAGTCGTGCGGGAGGATAATAAAGAAAAGTCGATGTGTTTAGCCCCTCGTACTCTAACTCGGGGATGTGTTGGCAATTTTCTGATAAGATTCCAGCAGAGAAGATCCAAAGAAGGAAATAGAAAGTCTTATCTGGTTGGTCACTCCCCCGGGCCTCTGGCGTTTCGAGGTCCCATGAAGTTGCTGGCACAGGGAACTCTCCGAATAAGTCCCTTCCATCACATTCACCACCTTGTGCCCCAAACATCAGATTGAAACAGCGAAGAGCTGCTGGGTTTCCAATGTACACTAAAATGCAAATTTCTAGAGAACCTGAAGTGGACACAAGACAGACAACCTGGCACAGAAGCAGAAATCTGAGCAAGTGGAACAAACGTTGAACAACACTTCGTACATGGAATTTTCCAGCACTGCATTATTCTATTGGGCTTGTTTAAACAACATTAAGAAAATATGGCCACTTTCCCCTTACAGGGTTTTCCTCAAAAATAAGAATTTCCAACTTCTCTGACTTCTCAGATTTTATGAACAAATTTCTTTGACCACCCTGATCAATGATGCAAAATTATTACATATGCAAATCGGTATCGAATGTCATTATTGACTTTCTATGATTCTCATGACCTGAATTTAATTTCATTATTTTTATTGACTTTTTATTGCAGTAGCCTACACGCCTTAACAATATGAACGTAAACGAAATACTGAATATGGCATTGCAAACCAAGAAATCATTGCCATACATCGCATAAATCGATCACAACAGGGCTGATATTTGCAGTGCCTTCTTCCAATAAAACATATACTTGATGGGATTTAGTGCCTGATTATGTTTGCTCGTCCTGCCAATTACGTGGGCTGTGCGATTAGAAGGATTATAGGAAGGGATAAAAAAATGCAATTACAGATCCATGAAAATTAATTGCAAATTGATAGTAGTCCTACAACATCCCAAAAGTCCCGCAAGATACAAGTGACAGCCGGATTAATGATCCCATTCGCATTTGAAACTCATCTGGGCAATCAGTGAGGAAAAAGAAATTGCCGACATGGTTGACATCTTCCATGGAGATAATCAGGTCTATTCAATTTATGGAGAAATTTTACTTACGCCATTTTACAACAGAATAGAAATTACAAGCGGGTTTCATGCAAATTCTCGTTGAAGCATAGATGGTTTTTCATAATCTCCATACTTTGTAGGCCTACCTGTCACTAGTTCTTTGAGAGGCTTCCATAATTATTCATGTGCATTCAAAATCCCTTTTAACACATTTTAAAATATTCAAATTTCAAGTTCAACATTAGAGAAAATATTCAAGTTTAGCTGCCATTACAACAACCATTTAATGAACTGAATTAACCAATCTGCTTGCTTTACTTTTCTCCAGGGAATTATCTGCACTTAAGAGCCAAAAGCTTCCTTGTGTAAATTTATCTAACTTTTGGTGTTACATTTGACTCTAGATGCATATAATTACATGTAAGGCGAGTTGTAATTTGAATAAATTCATGAGATTTTCAACATAGTCCATTTGAATTAGTTCGGACTGCATGTTCTTGAAACATTATTGAATAGACTACGTTGTTTCGAAAACTACTAAGTCATGCATCTAAAGACAGTCAGGTATCTATAACTAGTATGACAATACGAACGATATGGCATATTAAATCTGTCAAACCCACTAGAATTTTCAAGACCATGGAAATCAGTGACAGACATGCAACATGGCGAATTAGTTACATTCACGAATTACCGCAAACAATATTACCCACACTACACACGCATTTCACGTATTTTTTGTTCCAGACCAGCATAGCCATTAAAACGAAAGTGATAGTAATCCCTCTTAATGGTTATTGGTTTAAGGTTCTGCCTCCGAGGGGCACAATCTCAGCGTTAAGTGAGATTTGTGGTTAGAAAATACAGAATTAATAAACTACGTTGAAATTCTGCTCATATATAAGCAGGATTCCTAGACATTTTCAAACTTCTCACGATCTGCAAACGTTGGACATTGAGGGTGTGGGGATGATGTCTCCTTGCCACTGGTCGCCATAGGTTTGTCCCCCTAGGACAACAACGCTCAAGAGTTTTTTGAAACTGGCTGATTGAAAGTTATAGAAGAAAGCTGGAACCAGCCTTGCGTGGGTGGGGGCCAATCTGCAAGGGTGAAAAAAGATGCTTCAACACATCCAACATGACAAACCTGAACGTGACGAGAAAGTATTGGAGTGGCCCACAGGAGAAAACTAGTAATGCTAGCAGGGTGACGTGCCATGGATACGTAATCGGAGAAAAACAGTCTATAAGTTGGCGTCTATTCTCATACGTGCATCAGGCCGATGGGATAGGTGGATTTTTTTTTTGTTAAAATGCTTCCGTATCGGTTATGTAAATACGGTTAAGGGTGATCTCGAGTGTAAAGTTGATTCTTCTTGAAGTGATGTTCGTGTGTCGATTAGGAAATAAGGGCCGGCGAGAGGAGGGAAGGGGGTGACATGGGCGCCAAGGAGGATAACAACATTCAAAATTCGCTATGAAAATGGAGGCAAAACACTTATGCGCATCTGAGCTGGCATCCAATCGATGCTAATTCTATTCCAAAGAGTGCACAACAAATAGAAGCTGGCGTAAGTAGGCCCCGAAGAAAAATCAAACTTTTGCTGGGAGAAAGAAATATATAAAATGTTTTTTACTGTTGTAATTTCCTTTCGCCGAATTTGCATGTGCCAGAAACGGAGACGACATTACGATGCGCATAATTGGCCCATGCAAGTCCGAATTTCATGACGGAGATAAAACTGAGAAATCAATGCGCCATGGCGCCCGGAATTGGTTTTTCGTTGTTTGGCGAAACGCAAATGCCATGGACTGAATGCGTCTGCGCTATAAAAGAAGAGGAAAACCGAACGCCCTTCAATCTTTATGAAGTTAGATGAAAGTTAATGCGACTACCGTATACACTGTTTCAATATGCTTTCTTTTCCTTCTTCAATAGTAGAAATCAATCCATCAAGAGTTTTTCTGAAAATCTTTCGAGGTCGATGACAACCAACACACACGTACCCTACAGTCGTAAAAATACTCTAAAGTTAAAAATTAAAGCATGCCTTCCAAACATATGTCTAAAAGTGACTATTCGAACCCATTACTTTAAAAAATAACAAATATATCTAAAGATTATCATAAAATAAATGTAAATATAAAACTCGGTTGGAATACCGAGATTGATTCCAATAATTTGTCGGTTACTGTCGACTTCAATGAATGAAAATATTTTAACCTTTTGCCT
Source organism: Rossiulus vilnensis (assembly GCA_034700785.1). Classification (NCBI taxonomy): domain Eukaryota; kingdom Metazoa; phylum Arthropoda; class Diplopoda; order Julida; family Julidae; genus Rossiulus; species Rossiulus vilnensis. Next base: position 19,391 of record JAQIXS010000031.1, read on the forward strand.
GAAATCCACACAAACCAGGTCGCCATCTTGGCGAAAATTCGGAATGGAACAATATTTTTAAACGACAAGTGCATCAAAACATTCATGCTGCCAGGTGGTGTATGCAACATATCCCTAATGCAGGGAGGCTTGCAGTGAGAGCAATTACATGTATAATAGTTGCAAGCAACATGATTAAATATATAAATAATTACGACATGATTAACAATGTTAATAGTTACATAATTACGTTGGCGGAAGACATACTTCACCTATTTTTTGCACAAAACACCACAAAAGTGCTTCTGAGGCCTATAAAAGAGTATATGGTCACGCTGCGCATGCGCGGATTAGAGAACACCTGAACACTTCCGGTACCGTCACATCATAACAGCTGAAAAGCCGAACTCGCACCAGTTATTTGTCTTTTTTTCCCTTTTTTTTCGTTTTCTTTACGTGCCTAGCATCACCGAATTTGAATAAACGAACGAGAGGCCTAGGGCTAGCTGACGAATCGCGTCAATATTGATTCGGGTTTAATTTTAATGTTTGGAAAACGGCATGATGGATACACCAACGAAAACAAACGCAATTTGCTCGGTACAGGCCTCAACTAACTCCTACGTTGTTTACTCGTATCGATTAAAAGTTGGGCTATTACGACGAGCGAGGCTCAAGGAATAATTGGCGCAAAAAAGGGGGGAAATTAGGTGCCTCGATTCCCCCGACCCCTCTTTTAAAAGCGAGAGAACATTTCGCAGAAAATTCGTAATGCAAAAAACTGCGAAGCGTTCCAATTGGCCAATTCGGCTATTAGGTGTAACCGCATCCTGCTGAGAAGCGATTAATCATTGCCGCAGTCAATAGTTGGCCCCCATGCGGAGAGTAAACTTTTCGAACATTTTTCCATTCGAGATTTTATAAAAAGCAGCACATTGGCGACGTGCGTCAACAATGGGGCCCATTGTACCCATTTAAAGAAACGTTATGCCACCTGGATTAATTGCAGTTAATGAGGTGGGTGGGGAAGAGTAAACACTTGAAACGCAACGGTCAGCTCCGAACACGAGTCCAACACGTTTGTTGACGCTACAGCATTTTTGGCTGCTTTGCCGTGTCTAGGCAACCATTTCGGGTTTGAGGACGTAATTGGTCACTGGGTTAATTAATACTCACCAAATGCGTTTAGCTAGAGGCGAGCGTTTAAGCATGGACACCTATTAATGGAGGGCACTGAGCTAAAACTGGACTTTCAAAACGCACAGGGTTCCCACGGTTTAAGTAAAAATCCCCAGGTCTTGCAGTTTAGAATGTCATTTTCCTTTTACCTGAATGGTAAAACCTGAAGGGGAAAAAAGCTGCCTTTGAATATCAATAAATCCAAATGGATTGAAATTAACATTCATGTTACGACATCCCCTGACTCGTTGAAAATATTTCAGAATTTCCTTGATTTTCCCAGGTTTTCCAGTCATTCTACAATTCTCCTGACTTTCCCAAGGTTCACAGGTCTTGTGGGAATTCGTTCTAAGCTACGAATTTTGGAGTTGGAAATAATTTCATTCACTTAAAAGAGTTTTGCTTACTTTCACGCTTGCTTTTCGCCTGCTTAAACTCGAGCTTTGCGTGATTGCCCTTTCATTGGGGGAGACAAGAAACCTTTCAGCTGCTTTGAGACATCGCGAATATTTTAGAATACGCATTCTATGTTCGCGTTCTTTTCACGTGGAGGCCGCGCACAAGCCAATGCGCTTAAAGTGCCACTCTGCGAGCTTCCAGTTCAAGTGACCCCCTCACATGAGTTTTGTATTTGGAATATGCCCGCATGTTGTAATCACCATCTATGCGAAGACCCATAAAATCAATGCCGACTTTCGATTTGTCTACCATTCATCGTTATCGTCCAAATAAAGAGGGTCGGCGAGCCTCGATAAAACCTCAAGAAGAGGGTCAAAAGTGAAACACTACCAGAAGCTTTTCGTGATGGCGCACAGACGAGTAACGCACATCAAAAAAATTCCATGCATAGACCAGTAGAAAGCGAAAAGACATGCCTTTGCACATGAGTGCATTTTTTACAAATGCATAACAAATTATAGATTTTGGCCGGCATACTTCTGTAACAAAAATTGCTGATGGATATCCAGTGCACGTAATATAATGCTGAAGGCAAAACTGAGTGCAACTAAGTTTTTCAAATGGACTATTTTAAAATTTTAGATTTGAACAAAATGCTTCGTACAATGCATGAAATACCTTTTGATTGAAAGTTCGGAAATATTTTAACTCGCTGGGAATTTTTCAAAATCCCCCTGACTTTCCCAGGAACTGTGGGAACCCTGTGGTAGCCTTATGCGATATGCGCGTGAATCAACAGTCGATTTCACCTCTGCCCATTGAACCATCGCCGCCAACAAATGGTTGAAATCATCTAATCGTGGCACCCCATTGCTAGCGGCAGTGTTAGAAAAGTGATCACTGCTCAATTCTGAGCGCATTCTCCATCGCAGGAGATTCTCTAATAGAATTGAACATACGTTTTGTCAACCCTCAAAAGAAAAAAACCTTTGTTTGTTTCTCGAATACCGAATGCGCATGTGGACTATTTTTGGTCGTGTAAAATGGCCGATGTCGGGGCCTAACTAACTCGGGTTGCCAGAGAAACAGCACAGACACTTATCAAGCAATTACAGCAAAAGAAACTCGGTGCATAAAAGCACTGCTTAAACTCCATGGGCACTGCCGGAGCTCATCTACGTGAACAGAGTGAATTGGCCGAAATTCCTCTCCAAATGGAAAATAACGACCTATTTCCAACTAATAACATAACACGGGGACGGAAACGGTGTAATTGGCCACAGGCCTAGCAGATGGCGTGCAACTACACCAGTGCGGGAACAGCACTGATCAAATCTCCTAGGCAATTCTTTCAAACACAAAATAACGAGGCAAAAATGCAGCCATCGAAGCCATGAAGTCCTAAATAACCAGGCAGCATCCATTTTAGTTACGATGGACCAGCAATGCTGATGCAATGATGAGATAGCTGATGGCATTGCTGGTTAATGGGACATACTGGTTAGTATTTCGTTTAGGTTTGAAAATCGCAGCCAAATATGAGATAGCCACGTATTTATTCTCGAGCAAGAAAACTGGCCCACCTAACGGTATTAAATTTAAAAAAAGCATTTTGTTCATAAAGTAGATATCCAAACTAAAACATGAATAAGTCGTTTTGTGTACAATTTAAGGCACTTTCAATGCACCTAGATGGACAGAAATTCCTCTTGAATTTCGCAGGAGAATAGCCTGAAAAATGCAATACCATAAATTCACTCTTAACTGCACAGAAAAGGTATCATGTTTCAAACAAGTTGTGCAAAACAATATCATTGCAACTTTTAATCTCAGAACATCGTATGACCTGCAGAAACCTTTCTAGTGACAGGGGATATACCCATTACATAACGCGTCGTAAAAGTAGTCGAAGATGGGTATTAATCAGAAGTACTTCTAAAAAAAATGGCAAACTGTACCTAAATGGTCATTAGGCCCATTTCTATTCGCCTAAGCGTCTATGTTATCCCAACCTTAAAACATCACAGGGACACAGAAACCAGGATGAAGAGTGAACAAATATTTGGTGAAAACGCCAGGAATCCCAAAATCACTTAAGGATTGAACCATTGTAGCTAGGTTTTTTGCAATAGCTAGTCAACAAACCAACTGATGGCCACTATGTCATCTTCGCGAACCACAAGATCATGGCAAAGCAAGCGAATCAATGTTCTTTGAACCGCCCCATTCATTATAAACTACGCACAGAGTAGAAAATGAAAATGCACGAAAAGCTCGATGGCGTTAAGACTTTCTCCGTTGCCTGTAAATAAAACAGGAATTTTTTAATGGATTTTAGCTCTTTTTTTGCCAGAAGAGACTACGAGATAACACGAGGAAGCGCCATAGATAAGCAAAAATACACTAATGGTGGCGAAATGCATTCTTTTATAAGTTCAGCATCACCCGCAGAAAAAAAAACAGCTTTAAACAATTATTATCACTGCTAAATACATTTTCACTGGTGTAGAATTTGTTGTTCACTAGGGTATAATTTAAACATGTCTATTTAATTTCTTTTATAAATAAAGGGAACTTGTCGGGGAAAACGTTATGCGACCTACGAAAAATTAATTTTCCTCTCAATGAAACCTCCAAAGATGGGCATCGGAAGTTTCATACCGGTATTTTTCAGCTGCTTGATTTTAGGGCATTTTCTTCAAAATTTACAGGTTACTTATCTTTATTAACCAGCTTGAGGGTACATTCAAATGGGAAACCATAAAATAAACTAAGAACCTCTTCATCGGCAAGTTGATGGATTACACCCGCCTACCTCATGGCAAATCACTTGCAGCTAGTAGGGTACTGAGTTGAATTGAATATCAAACGATACGCGGGCACTATTATGGTACAAAATTGCGACAATTGCCTCTGCGCATCCTCCAATCCACTTTCAATCCACCCTCTAATCATCACTAATCCGCAGTTGGAAATCAGCTGACCTTTTGCCTTTAGACCCCACTCTAAAGGCTGCATTAAGCAGCAATTGAGCCGAAGGATGCGATGGCGCCAATAAAATAGTGGACGCCATTATAAAAGAGACTGATCTGGGACAGAGAATGCCTAATGGACCAAATAAATTATTACTTGCATCTATCACCCATTTTAGCTCGGGGTTAACGAAACGATCGAGCGATCAATCTGAAAATTAAACATCATTTATCTAACGGACAGTTAAAGACAAAAGCCTGTTGGTTTAAATTCGCCCTTTAACGGCTTATTAGCGCGCAGGGGGTAAAAACAGCAGCAGTTAACGTCCACAACAGCAATCTCATTAAGGGGGAAAAAACTTGCATAAAAAAATCTAAATTTCGCCACACCCCTGGTGCCTACACACAGTCCTAGTGTTGTCTGGATCCCCGTGGAGAGAGAAATGGAAGACACAAAAAGTGCTCAGAGCAGCCACCAGGGATCGCGAACGAAGAATATGCGGATTCTGACCAAGGGTCATTATTCAGCATTTAAAATAAAAAAATGATAGTCAAATTGGTATAATTTGAACGGCCTGGCTTGAAATCAAAGCGGGTTCTAATCAATGGGCGGAGTTTGATTAAGTTTGACTGGCACACGATGGCACCAAAGAGTTTTGTAACAATGCCCTTGCCAGGGGCTAATAAACCTGCTGAGGTTGAAATCGAGGTTGAAAGACACATAATCGAACGATTCGACAGACTCCGAGCTACAAATCACGTGACGTCAATGCAGTGATGAACAGTTTTCGTAGCGCTAAAATTGAAGACTTGAAATACAAAAGGGTATAAGTGCCTAACAATATTTAACAGGGTAAGAGTGCAACATAAATAGTTTTAGTTCCTCAATCCTCAATGCAAAACATTTGAACGTTAATATACTGATGCTTGGATTGATACTTCAATTCAAATACAGTATTTCAAACTAATTTATTTGTATTTCGATGACTATGGACATCATGCATGCGATGCCCTATGTGGATAGAAACGAAAATCATAAAAGGTAAACAAATATGTGTAAACTACTTAAATTTAAAACTTAAAAAAATACGAAAGCTTAACAGTATACATGGCCAGTGTATAGCTGCTACTCGGCATAGCTGCATTTGCAAGTGTCTACTATTAAAATGAACTTAACAGAACTCAACATTCATTTCATTGCAACCTTAGACCATTTTCATATACCGATTTTAAGTAAAGGGCATTCGCAAACAATACTTTAAGAGGAATGCAGTAATGCTCGCTTGGCCGTGCGACGATAGGCACGAGAACAATGGTAGCGCGAACAGTCAAAAAGCATAAATTGCATTGTCTTTTTTTTTTCAAGACAGAAGTCAGAAATCTGCAATTTGTTGTTCCACGCAACAGGATTCTCACTACCTCCCTGACCGGTCCGATAACCCTTTCGCTTTGCAATTTAAAATCGCGCTTTCAAAGTTCGATCGGAAATGCGGCACATCCGTAGACAAAAACGTCGAACCGCATCGAGCATTACAGAAACAAACAAACAAAAACAATTCGCAGAATCCCATTAGCAGTAGATGTAATTAAAAAAATGATTTCCTCAGTGCTTGGGGGGAAGCTAATAGCTGCATTCGCAGGTGTCTCCCGAGCTGTCTAGCGCGAAAGCAGGTGATGTTTCGCTCGTTTTCGAGCCATAAAAAAACCGCAACCGAGTCTCTGAAACATCGCTCGGTGGATATTTATGAGAGGAAAACGCATTTTATGGACAAGACATAACCAGAATAAGCGCGTTTACGGGCCATTAAAAGGTATAACTTCAAGAAGCGGTTGGTGGCACTGGGTTCAGGCAATCAATCGCAGGTAGCGAATGAACAGTTTTAATATGCAAAGATCAAAAGAATAATCGTTCAGTAAAACCTTGGAAAATGAACATGTACAATAAATAAATGCTCAAAAATAACACTGTACCCGCATACCTCGCTATACAGCCACTCTCCAGAGTATCCAATGGTCGCTTTTTTCACACCTTTTACATGTAATGGTGTATTTAGAATTTTCCTAGGGAATTCAGCTGAAACTTAATTTTTCTGCTGGGCTTATGTCGATTCTAGCTATCTTAGATGAAATTTGGAACGTATCCTATGTAATTTATATATGATTGCATGTAAAAATGTTTCGCTACACAGCATTTCGTTTAACAGCCAACTTTCTAGGAAGTAATCCAGGCCGTTAAGCGAGGTATGAGGTAGGTATTTGTACATAATATCAGATTATAAGGCATTTCAGGAATTTCACAGGTTTTCAGGAACACATGAAATAATAAAGCTGTTTTATGTCCTTAAAATTAAGTAAATTTCTACAGCAGATATCATTTAAAACAAATCGCACACGTACTTCAACCGTGACAAATCAAAAATTGCCAATTTCCGGTTTAAGGCGGTATTATATCAAGCAAAATCACATATTTCAGAAGAAGAAAAAAGCACGTCGTGAAACCCCTAGAATTTGCAGAATTGGTAGATTTGTCACTTCAGAAACAATGGTGCTCTATGAAAATACGATTTACAAAATTGATTGTCCTGTATATTGCATTTTTTTTAGTTATGTCACTGTTGGGGAACGTGTGCGAAATGTTGATCATCATGTTGCTGCAACTGACGGTGTTTGTCTTCGTAGGAAGTCCTCCTAGCATGATGTCAACAGGATTTGAGTAAAATCAATTCTTCAAGCACTTTGTTTATTATGACTTTTAGCAATGGAGGTTTAGCGCATGAATAGCATACAAGCAGATTGCTATTTCGAAACAAGTTTTACTTGTTTTTAAATTTGTTTTAGCCAGTTTCCAGCGAATTACGAACATTTCTATTCTTGGATAGCTTCTTAAACCTACATGTAAATAATTAAATTAAAATAAAATACCATGCCCCTTATGCCGCTTTAATGACATTTGGAGGTCTTTAATGACCCAATTTTCATTGAACGACTATAACTATTCGTGATAAGGAATTTAGGAAATCATTCATTGGATGGGCACTTACAGAAAACATTGAGTAAACTGAATTGCTCTAATATTAACCCAGGTGCGTCTATAAATTCCAAGAAACAGTTCATTATGAAGACTAGAAGTAACAGTTTTCATATCCTGTAGTCCAGAAGTTTTGTGATATGGTGTCTAGTTTTACTAAACTACATGTACTGTATAACTAAAACTAGCTAGACTTTAGTAGAATCGTTTGTTCTCATCTAGACCCAGAGAATGGGATGCAATTGTGAAAGTATTGAGACAGAGCTTACGTTACTGTACGTACATTAGGCTCTGGCTTTGATCTTCGAAATAAGAGAACTGTCTTTGTTCTTCAGTCACTATCAATTTCATCTCTTTTTGGGATAATAAACAATCCTTATTCAGCTTTAAGCTAGAGCCTCTCATAGATTAAGGTTGGGATTTAACGTCAGTGAATCACACGGACCAATCTTCGAAAAGATTAGCTAACAATGTGAGAGGATATTTAAGGAATTACCTGGGCCCTGGGGGCCAGTGCAAGGGGAAGCCATAGCCTTAATATGGGCTTTTATACAGGTGGAAATGAAACGATTTAAGGCCGTGAGTCCCTTAAACTGAGATTTAGATGCGCCACACAGGAACCATCTTAAATTTGCAGATGATGATTGGTGGACATCAGTTAACTACAAACAAAGACCTCTGCTGGTTGCTGGACAAAAATTCTTATCTTATGTGAGGTCACATTCCTCGAGTAGAATTGTCGCAAGTTTTTTGGCAGTAAAACTGCTTATTTGCGCAAAAGCAATGTCCAAGGGTGCCATATGGCATCCCGTATTTCTACCGCCAAGTTCTTATAAAACAAGTTCAAGACTAGCATGTAGACGTGCTGCTTACACACAAAAACAATGACATGTGTAACAAGTGTGTACGTATTATGAAATGCTTATAAAATGAGTGCATTTTTATGGTAACCTTATGGCAGATTGATTACATGGCATTTCAAGGTGACAAACAGGTTTCAAGTAACAACCTATCTTTAAATTCATGGAAACCTGTCAAGTTACGACTAGCATTAACAAGTCAGTAGACAATTGCTAAAAATGTTAACAATTTCACTTATAAAATGACCATAACTTGATAGAAGTACCAGAGCATAAATATCTTGTACTGTATGCAAATGTGGCACACCTGACGAAATGTGCACACAAACAGGCAGCAATGATACGAAAGTACTGCAAGTCACCCATATCTAATATCAATCAATACTGTCAATGAGGCCTAAATATTTAATATCAGTTAAATGGGATTATCCATAAAAGACGTCCTACTGCCAGCAAGGGGGCGCATAATTCAAAGTAACGTGACGGTCCAGATTTGATATTTCGAGTTGAGTATTGTAAGAATTTATTATAAATTGAGTAAAAGGGACTAAAACTTGAAATTCTTGTTTACTGAAGACAGTGATTACATATATATTTGCAACTAACTTGTCATTGCTGCCATTCAAAATATGCCTGAAAGGTTAGAAGTCAGATTTCGTTACTAGCTAGAAAATTCATCTAATTAAATTACAGCTGGCCCGTTTTACTGCTAAAAGTATCTGTATATTAAAATCATCTCGATCTAATGCTTATAATAACAATTATTATAATGAATTTTGTTCAGTGAGAAAGCATTTGTCGTTTTCGGACAGGTCGTGATAGGGGAGGGGTAATAAAAACCAGACAGTTCCGAACTGGGAGAGTGGGTGAGGAGCTCAAAATCATGAAAATTCCTGGGAGTTTTTATACATGATCCATGACGCTAGTGTCAAGCATGTCAACATCAGCATGTCAAGGCCAAGAGTGCATTCCTTACATTTCGAGGTGCCGAGGAAGCACCTTACCCGTGCACCGGTCCGGAGTAATTGACGCATTTAATAACGTAAAATTCAAACTGCACTGATATGGGAAACCACTGACAGAGACGCAGAGAACATCAACAAAACCCTCGCATGATGAGGGAATGCGTTGGAAGGCATGGCAATTGGCAGTGGTCAAACGTCATCCGCAAAGTTCACCGTATGACAACGCGTTTGCAGCACTGGCTAAAGGTCGAATGTGATAAAGGAGAGATTTACCTGCTCTTTGGCTGGAAGTTATCGGACGGCCGCAGAATCGATCTCGATAACTAGACGGATTTCGGTGCAAACTGACATCAGACGAGGGCACAACAAGGACACAACCGACACCACTCTAATCTCGAACTGAAATAAACAGATGGAGCGCCTCCGAGTAGTTCTTCGGTTAGACACAAGGGGACGCTCTGGCACAAATGCTATTCGAAACCATGATGGCTGCCTGTATCTCGGCCGATCCAATACGGAGGCCCCCACATTAGGGCATCATCTCTGATAAGGGCCTGTAGTATCGTTTTTCAACGACCAAAATCCATGATGTTCTCCGAAGCATTTAATGTTGCTTAGAATTAAAAATATTTTTCAAACTGAACCATTATCGTCCATTCTGTTATCAAAATAAGTTTAGAATAATTGTAACACCGATCAATCCAGTTGATCGATCAATTTCGGATCGACAGTATTATGCCCGCGCTGAATTGTAAACATTGGATAACCAACATTTTAATTTGAACTTAAGATATAAAATGCATAATGCTATATGACGTTACTTGCATGTCATATGATCTAGCTTTTTGGAATCTGCCTAGTTAAAGCGGACGTCTAATTGGATCTTCCCACATAGGCAAATCACGTGACTGAAATTCGACTGGAGCGCGGGGAAAGCGAAGAGGACAGTTTTGGTAATTTTAGCAAATTATTGATGTGTGGGAAGTTTTTCAAAATTTTATCTTAACAGATAAAATAATGTCGGCCTCCTTGAAGTAATACCAACTGTCAACTTTACTTTAAATATTTTACAATAAAGTATTTTTAATCATTAAAATGTAAATTAATCATGTCAGGAAAGGAAGAACTATGAAATCAACTGTGAATGTGTTCACATGACATTAAATTATTATGTTTATCAATGTGATACAATGAATGTCACATTGAATTTTTTGAAAATGAAATCACACCTTTGGCTTTTTTTTTTCATAAAATGATATCACATTCTGGGTCACGAAGACAACATTTATTTAATGCGTATGCATTAACTCAAAAATATAGATGTGAGAAATATCGTGAGAATAGGCACATGTACAGTCAATATTTTTAACTTAACCAACTTGAGTTCCTCGGAGGGTTTGTGTACTTTTCAGATGTAGAATTGTAAAAATTCACACAAAACTGATCTCAACAAGTAATGCAATAATAAATTTTATTGGCAAATGCCACATCTGTGATACTGATCTAGTAATAGCACGATATTGACACAAAAGACTCCTTACAACAGCACTATTTTTTACCTTGACTTTAGTCAGTTTACAAGAAAACCTTTCTTTCTAAAAAAAATAGCTCAGCTTTGAAGGGATTCTCCAGTTCACGAGTATCCATTTCTATGATTGAGTGCACCAAACCAATGAAGTATAGCAGGGATGAATCAATAAATTCATATTTCAATAGCTTTTGTTTCGACTGCAGATGCAACTGCAGTTTTTACGGATGCTTTAAGTGCTCCTTGGCCAAGGTAGTTTTAAGCTACACTGTACTTTGCATTTGAAATGGCTCAGTTAATTTTGACTGCACAACTCACCGGTATAAACAATTAATATTCAGAACCAATACCTCTTCCGAGCTACAATCTTTAACGCATAACTGGCATTGCCGTCGCTGCCTTGGTGTGAGTGACGTCAGTTTCACGCCACATCTGCGTAACGGTTTTCACTTGAGTGTAGAAGTTCACCCCCTTTCAAAAAGAAAATAGCAACAATGTGAAAACGTCATTTTTAATTGTTACACTAATGAAGAAGGAGTGCGACTGAAACTTACACTTTTGCCATAAAAGTTTGTGTCGCCCAAGAAAGAGCCCCTGGATCCAGTGAATGAGAACATGGGAAGCGGAACAGGGATTGGTACATTGACACCGATCTTAATTTCAGAAAATATCACTAACATTAGCTACTAAAACTGTCAAAAGAGAAGTGAGTTGCAAAGACACGTGATGTTTATACCTGGCCAACGTCAATTTCTTGCGTGAATTTGCGAGCAGTTGCCCCGTTGGACGTGAAAACTGCAGTGCCGTTACCGTAGGGATTATTATTGATAAGAGTGATCGCATCGTCCAGAGTGTCCACGTTTATCGTTATCAACACCGGACCAAAAATTTCCTCTTTGTAGCAAGTCATTGATGGCTGATATTCGATACGATTGTCAGTAAGGTGCTCATTTTAAATAGCTGTGCAAACACCAGAAACTTACTTTCACGTCCGTTAAGATTGTGGGGCCCACAAAATTGCCTTTTTCGTATCCAGGTACTTTTATATCGCGTCCGTCCAGAACGAGTTTGGCTCCTTCGGTAACTCCACTTTGGACCAAATCAAGAATGCGCTTTTTGGCTGCAGGAGATATTACTGGTCCCAAATCAGCTCCAGGCTCTTTTCCTAATTAAATGAAAAAAACTTTCAGAAACCAGTTCTCTTCCATGGTGTTAATTATGCTACACAAAAGACAATACATTCCCATAATTTCACCTTTTCCAATTATTTACAAAAATAAGCTCGCAAAACTAGGAAATATTTTGAATGGCTTTATTTGCATGCTTGCAAATTATTAGCAGATCACAGCAGAACCCACCAGCATTCACTTTGAGTTTTTGTGCCCTAGCAATCAGATCTGGAATCCAATTTTTGGCCTCTCCTACAAAGACTGCCGTTGAAAGAGCCATGCATCTCTGGCCTGCAGCTCCGAATGCCGCCCCCACCAACTGCATAAGAAGAAAAATTAGTTTCTGCCAACATTATCTAGTTTATGTAGCCCTTATGTAGTTTATGTTGTTGATGGGTTTTCCCAACCTGATTCAGAGTGTTTTCTTTGTTGGCATCAGGCATGATGACCCCATGATTTTTTGCTCCCATATTGGACTGTACTCGTTTGCCATTTTTGGAACCTCTTTCGTAAATGTATCTACCCTGAATCCACCATGAAAATTATTAAAAAGAAATAATGAAATAGCAGCAAAACACTCAGACGAAATGAATGGAGAATATTTTTCTTACGGCCTGGTCTGATCCAACAAAGGATATCGCCCGGATTGCCGGATGATCGCAGATAAAGTTGACGGCTAAATGAAAAGAGTAACATTTTCATTAAAAATCTCTGTACAAAATCGTTGCTTGAAGTTTGAGCTTCAGTCTAATCTAATTTGCTGTTTTATAAATTGCAGGTGATAGAATTTCTGACTTTTTTTTAAAAAAGAAATATCACATTTGAAACATCAGCAAGAATGGTTTACCAACATTTTGTAGCATTATTTAGAATTTACAAGCAGACACAAACATTAAACGTCGCTGTAAAACATCACAATTACCGTCATGGGCTCCATGAATAACATTCACGACTCCATCTGGGCATCCGCAATCCTTCAGCATTTCCATGAGCATCATTGTAGCACCGGGATCCCGTTCTGATGGCTTGATGACAAACGTATTTCCGACTACAATGGCCAAAGGAAACATCCATAAAGGTATCATTGCTGGAAAATTGAACGGGGTGATTCCAGCGCATACACCTAATGGCACCCTCATTGATATGGTGTCCATATCTTTGGCTATACTGGGGAGAGCCTCTCCCAGCTGTAAATTTGTGATACCACAGCAGTGCTCGACGACCTCTGAAAAGACAGGTTCTATCACAGCTATGCACAAATTGTCATCTATGACTCACTGGAATCCATAGTACTTACGCAGCCCACGTAAAACATCCCCTTCTGCATCAACGAGTGTTTTGCCTTGCTCTAAAGTGATGTTCTCTGCAAGTTTTTTCTGTAATAGTATAGCATTATGCAACTAATCAAATTTCGAGTTTCCAATGTAAGATAAACACGTAATGCATGACTTCTTTGATTAAGAAAAAAAATTGTAAGTCATAATTTAAATCAAGACTGACCATGTTTTCCTTTATACTATTTTGTAATTTAAACATAATTTGCTGCCTGCTTAAAATGGATGTATGGGACCATGATGGAAAAGCCTCTCGCGCTGCTGTTACAGCAGCCTCCATTTCTTCTTTAGTGGATTTAGGTACCCTCGTGATGACTTCATTTGTAGCCTAATCAATATAAATAACTTTAAAAAATACAACAATTAAAATGCAGTTAATGCTTTTCAGAAATTTATATATATTTACTGGGTTGTGAACGTCAATCCACTCTTTGGTCTTAGACTCCACAAATTTCCCATTTATAAATAATTTGGTGGTTTGCTGCAAGAAGAAATAAAGATGATTAATTTTGACGCATAATTAAGTGATGACGTCACATTCTTGCTTTGTAGTTGCGCATGTACTTACTGCTGCTCGCAATGAACTGGACAATGAATATAGACGAATGCCTGAATTTAAATTTTTCAGATTCTGAAAATGAAACGTTATGAATTTAGAACGATCTGAACAGTAGGCCGCTATGCAAAGAAGCTATTGTGACAATTAAAACTAGCTTGGCAGAAAATATTAATTTGTAATTAATCAATGCATGCATACTCAAACATACCAGTAGGCCTAGCTAATTTCTCAATTTTATTTGAACAACTTTGGAGCAGATTTATTGCTTAAATTTTTGATTAGTTCTCCAGTTACTAGATTTGTGACAAAAATGTGGCTCAAAATACACCATTTGTCCCTCATAACCTTCAATCTAAAATTCCATGAAAACAGCCTGGTGATCTAGTTTTATTGGCAATTAATGACCTATAAAGTAACATTAACTGAACTAATTTTCATCAGCTAAACAGCCATAACCCCTGCAGATCCAAGGTCGAACCTCCTAAACGCATGTCATCCGGCCTGTATCATACTGAATTGCAAATGCTAATGCATGAAAATTGTCAATACAATTTCCTTCATATATTCATGCATAAGAAATCCTACCTGCGCAGTTAACTTGGTCAAAATGCTCTGAACAGCTGCCATTCCTAAACGAGATTTAGACAGCAAAGTACCACTAGCACCTTGCAAGCCCCAAAATCGAATGATCTGAAAATCTCAATGGCCCTGGCAATGCTGGCATGCTGCCAAGCAATTTGCCAGCTCTTGCGTAGCTCTGCTACTGAACATCATTGACTGGTGCTGCCCCCTGCAGGTTCGATTTCTCGCAATCGTTCGAAAACATGGATTCTCCTCCTAATGCGGGTAAGTTAAAAACCTACAATTTGATTTATCGACGACACCCTCTTTATTTCGGTCTTTAAATTAAAGTTGAAGAGTAGAACATAGTCCGTGTGGTTAAGGTTTCGATTACTTACAGATCTGGAGCAGTCGCTGCTTAGCCTCGAAAAACTGGATAGGTCATCGCCAGATTTGTGGCCTGAGCAAAGTGAGTAGTCCTCGGTCATTATTGTTATTTTTAGTAAAGTACAACCAAATAATAAGTTTAAGCAACGCATCATTTGCGAAGTTCGCGTTATAATGTTGTCTATAAATCACGCAAAAATAATTTTGAGTGTCGATTTGTGTGAAACATGCCAAATTACGTTGAGGCGTTTATGCCTTTTTACAAGCTAAGCTGTATTTTTAAGTACATTTGCTTTCATTGTGCCAATCTTTTCTCTCGTTTATTGATATAGTACCAGGTCTGTCGGAGTTTGCTGCTATTCAACCGGTAATTATAAACCAACAGTAATTTAACCGATTGAAATATTTCTATTCTGTGTATCCAAACTTTTAATGTTTATTTATACGTCTTTCAGTCATTATGTAAGGAATGAAATAGTAATTTTATATTCACCTAACTGGTCTGGTGATATGCAATTTAAAAATGATTGCAAAATAAAATTGATGAAGTTATTAAGCCCTGACATAGTCTCTTGACTGCACAGTTTTTGTGGGTTATAAATATTCTTCTGTAGTTATTTCACTTTTGAATAATTAAATCAACTTCTCACGCATTTGTAAATAGCCACCAACTGGTGATAGTCCACAACCAAAATGGCTGCAAAACTTGGATCAAGAAGATATGAACTTGCTGCAAGGTTGGGAATCCACCTTTGCCCTTACCCCAACTATTCAATAACTTACTAAAGTACAGTAATTATTCTCAGAGTTTGGTAGTCTGACAGCTTCAAATCTGATTGAAGAGGTACGCAAGCTGCAAAACTTGGCTTACCAGTTAGGATTGGAAGAAGGTTGGTTCACATTCTGCTTTCAAATTTCCACATGATGTTCAAACACCTGAGAAGTTCATACCATTTTGAAATTTGTTTAATTTCTAGCCAAAGAAATGACCCGTGGGCGGTATCTAAGCATCTTGGAGGTAGGCACAAAGAAGAAACGCTGACTTTTCTATGGAAAATAATTTTATTATAAACGCAATTCTTTCTGCTTTACACTTTGTATATTATTAAAAATATTACCTTCGAGTTATATGTACACAATTTTTTCTCAAAACAAAAAATGTATAAAAGGTTGAAGAGATCCGACTTTCAATTACGGTTAAGCTTACTTGACTGGAGGTGGACTTCTGGTTTTTTTATTAGGTTTGTTAATCTTCTTGCGTAATTTCTTCCTGAGTCTCTTTAACTTGGCTTTGGCAAATGGTTGAGCTTGCAGACTGAGGCTCGGTGAATTTTCTACAATAGTTTTTAAATTTCTTACTGCCTTTCGCAGTACTGATTTCTGCGGCTTTGCTTTAATAGAAAGCGTCAAGTCTTTAACTGCGTTTTCAGCCAAATTCAGTTGTGTCTGCACTTGAAACAGCTTGGATGTGACGTGTTTTTTATCTCTTGGTGCAGCATGATCCATTTGTAGCTACAAAATAAAAATGATGAGTTGAAGAAAACGTGATTAAATACTAGTTAATTCTTAAATTCAAATCAAAATCATGCCTACCTGTACACAAGGCTTCTTTACACCATATCTACTTTTACCATCGTTTACAAATTTATCGTGATCATCTTTCTGTAAAAGGAGCGTTCCAACTGCTTTCTTATCACCTGATTCAGAAAAAAATGCACGTTTTAATTGCTCAACCAATATTCGTTTTGAATAAAACGTCGAGATGAAAAATGGTTGGTTGTTTCAGCATTGGTTAAATTTAAATAAAGTTCGTTCATTGGAAAAATATAAGATCAGAGTTACACTAAACAATATTAAGGCCAATTGGGTATTTAAGAAACTGAAGTAAAATTAATGAACGACCATAATGGCTACTTCAAAGTTAACAAAGACTAATCAACCAGTCATGGGAATGTTAACCTACTGCCTAAATTTATTATGTGATGTAGTGGAAATGAATGGCACAAGAATGAACAGCACAGAGCATCGTATGGAGATATGCGTTCCCCTAAAACAAATACAGTAAGAAAACCCATTACTTAAAATCACTAAAAGCAGGAGATAGTTAATCACAGAAAGTCATCAATACAATATTAATAAAATAGCTTGGTAACCTGTATTAAACTATGATGGAAACAATATAATCGAAGCTTTAATTACAACTAACCTGGGTCATATTTTAAAAATCCAGCAAGGAGTTGCAAAAAATTATAATCCGTGCATTCCAAGTGCTGCTGCAGTTTTGCAATAATTTCTGCAAAATAAAGCAAGATTTTCAGGCAGGACCAAATGCATGTGAAAACGTCAATGGGACATGACTGAAGATAATTCTCTTTGCTGTATCTTCATTGACTCGTACCCTCGTGTGAAAGAGTAGCTCCAGTGAACTGCTCATGTTCTTTGCCAAATTTTCCATTGGCGAATTCTGTGGGCAAGGGACCAAGGATGGCAACCATCTTGAATAAAACGATATTGTTAATATCGTATTAATCAGCAACTTGTTTATCAATGTGATATGCAATTAAACTAGACATACACTGGTCAGGACTTCATTCTTGGTTTCACCACTGAAGAGTGTTTGGTGCAAATAAAGTTCAGCTAAAATGCAGCCAACCGACCAAAGGTCGATGCCAAATCCAATTCCAACACCCAACAATACCTAAAATAAAGAAATTCGTCCAGATATAATTTGTTTTTGACAGGATATGTAGGAAAAAATCCATACGATCTACACGTACTTCCGGGGCACGATACATAATTGTTTGCAATTCAAAATCGTCCTCGTAGAGCGCAATTTCATCCGGGGTGGCTCGTATACTGTTGCCAAAGTCGGCAACTCGAACATCAATTGACACAGATTCATCTATGAGCATGAAAGGATTTACAATAGTTTACTTTTTAAATTTCGATGTTTTAAGAGATCTATTGCTACAAATATAATCATGAATGGCAAACATGAATGTGCAAGCGTTTATAGATAACGTTCAGTGCCACTCAAACATATATGTCCAGGTTTGTCCATTTTTGCTTTACAGGAAAACGTATTGGTAAAATATAGTGGTACAATTGGGTCCATGAAATCTGCCTTAAGACAATTTCCTTTCAATAAAAAAGTAATAATCTAAAAACATTGTTATCAGTGCCGGGTAGCGATAAGAAAGTGGACTACAAGAGATGAATGTCACACAGGAATTTAATGAAAGAATCCGGCAGCGAATCCAGATTGCATTATTTACACTTAATAAATTTTCAGATTTATTGGCATCTTTTAATCAACAATGAAAACGTGGATATGGTGGAGGAACATTTAACACATTAATAACAACGACATGTGCAAACAATTTGATGCATAACCCCAATGCACACAAAATACGATGTAAGTTTATATCCATGAGAGTAATATCACTCAATCAGTGATTTATTACTGTGAAAAATACACGCTGGTCACGTGTTAGTAAAAATCCAGGTTCACGTTTGAACTCTTAAAAAAACAATGGAAGCAATGGAAATACATTATGTGAAGAAATAAATGCAGCGCAGAATTATAAATAATTTCGTGCAGGTATCACAAACTATCATACAGAGACTACGTTACCTTTAAGTAGGAGAAGATTTTCGGGTTTTAGGTCAGCATGGATAACATTCTGCTTATGAAGAAAGGACAGTGCAACGAGCAATCGCGAAGCCACCGTCCTTATCGCCTTCAAACTCTGGAATTATGTGCCATCAAATTTAAATATTATAATGATTGCGAATGTGCGATTCTGTAAGGCAACATTTACAAACATCGCTAAATTATTCTGAATATTAATTACAATATTCCTAATATACACTAACATATGAATGCATTACATTAAAGCTAAATAAATCCATATCATGGATTACAAATATGGTAAGCAGTTTATAAGAATTCGTTAAACTTGCCGTTTGTTTCTTCCATCCTCGAAGCACAAAGTGAAAATTGATTGGAAAATGGTCATATGCATCGAACACCAGACAATAATGCTGACCCATGCGAAATAAGTTCTAACAAAGAAGAAAAAACAATCAATAGCATTAATAAAATAAACAAGTGCAATGTTTGCACACGCCGAGCACAGTTATGATTATATCTCATTAAATCTTTGTAATTTTCCACATAGTTTAAACAAAATTATGAAATCAGTCCAACATCCATAAAAGAAAATTTGTTCAATACATCACATTTAATATTAATGATAGATTGGAAAAAGATCTGTACAATTGCTATAAAATGAAATAATTAAAATTATTCAGAAGCTTTAGGCCTATGGATTCCATTTATTTATATTTTTTAATTTCAACTAATCTAAATCAAGTTTTAGGAAGAGTAAAATTAGTTCAGTTTGATTTTTTTTACCACCAAATAATTGTTAAGGACCTTATTCAGCTTGTAAAGTTTTATTGCAATGCGATATTTTACATCTTAGCCCTTCTTACATGCATGTATTCACTGCACAGATGCTACGCAAAAAAGACAAAATTATAAAGTTCGTTCGTGTGCATTTTTACAATAATGAAAACACCAGTTTGACAAATGATCGTCAGTGGAGATTAAAAGAGGTGTGGATTTCCTACATTCAAGGGCTTATTTAATCTTTCATAAGCTTTGATGACGATGCAACAACCGCGAGTGGAAATTAATAATAAAACCATTAAGGTGGAGCGCTACACAAATTATCGTCCCTTGTTACAATGAGGGTTAAAAACATGATATCAGCGTAATTCCAAGCCTTCTTTATTTATATTTCATGAGTGCAAATTCTTTTATTTTAGACCACATGAAGGGTGCAATGATAAATTCCCTTGTGTAGAAGTTATGTGGGTCCAAAACTACTGGTAATCCCCCTTAATGCATAACTGCTCCAAAAGTACGGCAAAAACTTCTAAAAACCGAAAACATACCCTAAGTCTTATGATGGGAATGACTTCGTCCAGATCAGCCGAGTTGAGTTCGCGTAATATTTCCGCTTCTTGGCCGCCAATTAAATAATACTGGGTCCTTAGCACCTTGATGATGACCGGCTTCTGATCGTGAAAAGTGTCCTGAAATAAACAGAACTGATGGATTAATGCGAAAATTAATTGATGCATTTCCATTGAAAATTTAATCACAGTTTACCTCGGCCTTAATAACCACTGCTGTGTGGCCATGGGCCAGGGGTGCGATGAATCGATATCTCTTGGCCAAAAGCTGCATGTCCTCCTGGGGATCGAAGTGACCAAGGCTGTCTGTGTATTCTTTGCTTAGGCATTCTGTATAATAATAATAATAATAAATACGTAAGTAAAAAAATGTTTAATTAATTAATTAAAGTAGGATTATCCCGATTTTGACCCGGTGGTAATTCTCATTATTCGTGCAGAATGTGAGCTTAACAACATCAATAAATTCTGCGCTTTCAGAAAAAAAAATCGTCCCCGATGTCAAAGGTTGTCTAGAAGCTAACAATAAAAGTAGCGATGATCTTCAATTTTCTTTTAAATGTAAACCAATATGGGAGTAGTTAGCGATGAGGTAAACTGGCTTTACAATCTGTGTAGATTCCTGAATTTCTCTCGTTACATTAAAAAAAAATTAAAAATGGAGGGCCTGTCCGGGATTTGAACCCGGGACCTCTCGCACCCTAAGCGAGAATCATACCCCTAGACCAACAGGCCACTGTATACGCAGGGATTTTAACTGGCATGCTTTTTACGATTGACCTACTTTACCGACTTTTAACCGGTATCGAGACCTTCATACTTGAAGCAGCCTACAAGCGGTATGCAATAATGTATATCAATAATTAAATATCTAAAATTTTGAAGACAGCTTCGAAAAATTAATGCAGCAAAACTTAGGCGTCAAGCAATCAAGTAATTTCCTTGATATACAGTACGTAAAGCTAAAGCATATTCATAGTGATAGCGATTTCAAAATATTTTGCAGATCTAACTTCTTTTAAAATAACACCTGTGCACTGCATTTTGCACTGTGTTCTTTGAATTTTGCGTGAAATACTAACGACGAAGCACTTTCTTACAATGCATAAGTTGCCATATTGGACAACCAGTTTGATATTATATTTAGATCCACTTCCCTAAATCAAATCAAAAGCAATTAAAACACTTAAAAATACCACCAATGTACCAGTTCTATTTCAGGTACGGTAGTTCCTGAAATATTTCCAACAAATATACGCATGTATACAGTTTAAATCTAAATTAAAACTTATAGTAAATGGCAATCAATAAACAAATCTTCATATAGGCCATTTTAAAACTACAAAGGAAAAATTAACATTTTCTCAAACCACCAGGAATTATGGAAAGGTACCATTCAACGAATTTATAAGGATGACTACCATGCTACCATTTTCGCTACTACCATAATTGAAAATTACGTTTTTTTTTTCAAGTTTAATTATAAAAATGTAAACATGAAAACAAAAGTTATGCAACCTAACGGGTTTTGTTTTGAAATTTAGCAATTTTTTAGAACTTTAAAGCAAAAATGAGTACTTTTTTGAGCAATGGGTATCCTTTTGAATCGGTCCTAATAAACAGAAATGAGGTTTGAGCAGATAAATCCAGTCATCGAAAACCTTCGATATGCTGGTGGTCATTCCCAACTCTCAAGTCCGGGTCACCCGTGTAGGGCTTGGCTCATCGGTCTAATTGATGACGCACAGAATCGCTGTTCTCCCATCGGCCCATTGGACGTTTCTCAATTCATCGAGGGCCGAACTTTTAATAAACTTCCGATGAAATAAAAGCCTAGAAAGCGAAGCTGGGAGAGCAAACCCCTCCGAAACACAATAGACGAGCAACCGGAAAACAATGAGCGAAAAATCTTTGTGAGGCTCAAAACCTGGTTTCCCATTGGCTCTCGGGTCATCAACAATCAAGAGTAGAATGCGTGGCGACCAAATAATGACTTTTACGAGGACGATATTAAATGCATATTGGGAAAGAAAGAAAGGAAGAAAAAAAAACCTAGCGATTTCTATTTGTTTGAAAGTAATCTTGACAGTGGTGCCACTGAAGGGAAAACAAGGAGTGGGGGAGAAAATGATGGCTCAGTCGCATAAAACTGGCACAATTTGGGCAATAAAATTCACAATCCCGTAAAGTACGGAGGCCATTCGAGTAGGGAGGGACAATTTAAGTCCTCATTTAAGGGGGGGTTGTGCCTCGCAATGGGCATTCGAACCGGAAAGGTCCCGAACTGGACATTCGAGAACGGAACTGGAGTCAAATTGTCCACAAAAACCATTACACTGAAAGGCATCCGCCCTGCCTGCCTAATTATCTAATTTGGACGAAATTCGCCGTATGTCAGCACGTCCGTTCACAGTTTTTACGTTCTTGAAATGACCTCTGACCACTCACACGCGACAGGACACACCGACATGGGATGATGTTATCTTTGAGATGCTGTTAAATGATCATGGCTTTGACACTGTCCATCATATATCAATTTGGCATCCCCATAAACATCACCTGAGGTGCAGTGAAAAGTGAAATCTTTATTTAGAAAAGACATATCGTATCTTAAAAAGCCTGGCTATTTTTGAGTGAAGTATTTATTATACAAGATGGTTTATCTTATAAAATATAAACCTATAGATTAAGAGTTACGAAATGACGAATATCGCAATGGAATACTTTTTTTTCTTCATAATTTTCTTACAGTTACTTACAGATGTCTTTCTGAATGTTTCTGACATTTTTTTCGGTTTATGACTCGTTTCAGCTCGTAAAATAAAATTCGGAATAACGCGG
Source organism: Rossiulus vilnensis (assembly GCA_034700785.1). Lineage (NCBI taxonomy): Eukaryota > Metazoa > Arthropoda > Diplopoda > Julida > Julidae > Rossiulus > Rossiulus vilnensis. The sequence goes on from JAQIXS010000031.1 coordinate 42,135, forward strand.
GCCATAAGATTACTCAAAATTTTCCTCCAAAATAGTGAAATTTCGCATTCTAGTTCCTTTAACGTAATTATGTTCTATGCAATTCTAGTTTATGTTTAGGCATTTTCCTAATTTTTTTTCCAGTCCGTATTTCTCAGAATATGCGAATGATGCAGCACACAGCTCAAACGGTAACAAATTTTTTTGCAAATTAAATGAAAAAATGATAAAAGATGGTCAAATAACAAGAAAGTACAATACTGAGTCACAGAACATTTACAAAGACCTATTCATTTGTAATTGGATTAGCACTGAATTCTTTGTTAAAACCATCATTCACTGGTTCAATCCCCGTTGGAAAGATGCATATATCATTCCAGTGTTTCGTCGCACATGTATCAGCCAAAGATAAAACTTCATTGGACCTAAATTAATTTAGACGAACCGAAAAAAATAATTAACGTAAGCTATAGGATCTAGAAATTTACAATTGTGACATTCACACAGAATTATTGAAGTTTTACAAAAAGTTTGCCATATTATACAAAATGCATTAAATATATAAGCAGTATAATCAATTTTTTTTAAAATAAAATGTTGGCATTCGTTAATGAGGTTATGAACTGGAAAAAAAAGTGTTTTGGACCAATACTGATTTTCTAAACCAGTGAACTTGTCAATCTTGAGGATTTTCCATGAAGACCTAATGGCTGTGGACCCCATGTTAGTGACCCAACGAAATTCTATCCGGTCTTATTCGTTTTTCAAACATTTTCTATGACCAGAGAAATTGGTAACAAATTGTACGTTCATACCCAAATAAATAACATCGTGGCGTTTACACTAGGACGTTAATGGTTTTTTTGTGTGGTTTTTTATGCGATTCTCACATTGAAGCCAAGATTTTCTGGATTGGGGAAAGGGACAAAGGTTAAACTAAACTTTTTTTATTTATACAGTTACAGCGATGCATTTTAATGACGGCAACGCAAGTTGGAAATGACATAAAAAATGGAAGACGGATAACAAAAAATCGGGTCAACATTTATGAATCATTTGGTTTTCAGTTAGCATTAAGGCTAAAGTTCAAACGCAAACAAGCGCGATTTAGTATCACTGGAAGCAAAATATAAAAAAGCTTTAAAAAAAAGGGGGGGGGGGGAAGGAGGGGGGCCCAAAAAATCCTCGCCTGGCTCTTATTAACAGTTCGCTTGTAAACACATTTGAGGACATTTATTAGTTAGATCTCAAAAAAACGCAGTAAAAACACTAGTTGCAAGTCGCTGATTTTCGTGAATTGTGCCTGAACACAGTTCTCCACAAAAGGGCACTAAACTGGAGGCACAAAGGCTCATTATGGTTTGATGGGTCTACAGCAAAGTGTAACACAATAGCTGTTGGTCCCCCTGAAGCCCGTTACTTTTTTTATGTTCACCCATTCGCGATCGTTACGCCGAGGGTGACATCCAAACTGTTGGGAGTCAGAAATAAGTATACCTATTAACGGGCCGTAATCTCCGATACATAAGCGCCTCGTGTTTGCATTTTTTGGCTTACAAAATCGTCTTAAAAGCGCCGAAAACGGGTTTCATTCGCCAGGACGTCGTTCCTTCACCCCATAAAACGAAACATCTTGTTTGCATTTTGCTACGGCAAGAGAATATCGCATCCATCTTTACATAAAATTTCATCTTGACAATTTGGTGCGTCCGCTCATGGGCCGTTGAATTCGTCCCATAACAGTATAGGCCTACGTCTGATTCAACTTGTCCAATCTTTAACTGCGCGAACTATGCCCGAAATAAGTTTTCAACGACCAGATACAAGGTACATCATTAACATCCGCTGAAATTTACGCTAATTTATTTAGAACGGTTTACTAATGCTCAGGTCAGTATCTACCTGAATGGCGAATAAGACAATAACAGAACTTTTTGTGAAGAAACCTGAAACTGACATGATAAGCTAAGGGAACAGCAATAAGTTTTAATGTAAGGCATGAACACTTACTTATGTTGCTAACAAATAACCGCTCTCCCATTTTCAAATACCATGCATTTAGTAAAGTAGCCAATAAACTTTAGAAGTGTGTGATGACATGATCTATAGGCTGATTAATATTAGCAAAAATTTGCTAATTTTAAACATTGCGCTGTGAGTTAAAAAGGTCCATCTTTTCCAAATTTCACTGAATTAAGAGATACAAAACCCTAATGAAAATTTGACACAACTACAGACTGAATGTCACACTGTCTTTCTACTGGTCATTACTTGGGTATTTAGTCTGTTCAACCCTGTGGACAAAATAAATTAGTGGCCTATCCCGTAGCACGGAGTGAGGCCCAATCAATCGCACTGACCAGTGACCACTAGCACTAATGAAGTGCCCTCGTGGGCAAAACAATGGCCAAGAGCCAAAGGCCGTTAAGGCTGATCGCATCGTATATTACAACATATTTACCGGCATTTTCCTCATTTCATCTACCATCAGACGAGCGTGTGACCGAAAATTGGTCAGTAAAACACAACTCGGATCCCGGAACAGGCACGAAACGCATCATAAAAACTGTTCATAAAGTAGGCCCGAAGGACCAGCGAGAAAACAAAACTTCTCAAAGAGTGTCAATTTTCCATCCAGTGATTGTTTTTGCAAACAATCTTCATACATGGAGTCATAAAACTGGCCCTCAGTCAAAATAATCGGCAGCATTTTGCCCACAACATTGCCATTAATAAAATTAAAAGCAGGCGAAGAAAAAATCTGCTTCCAGATTTCGCTCACTCTCTTTTTATTGTCCTTTATGCACAAAAACGGATGGATTTGGGGAAAATTTGCACGAAATTCCGCAATATATCGTTGTTAGTCTAAAGATTTTATTTTCGTTAGTATAGCATATACACAGTGCATCGCTAATGGTAAACTTTAAATCATCGCAAGAATTTAGGATTTATTTAGGGTTATAACATTTTATTATTTTTAAATCTGAACAGGCGATACTTGCGTAAGAGGATTTCGAGGGTACCCAGTGTTGTTAGCGAGATTATTTTTAATTTTATAAATCCTCTTTTTATGTGCTTTGCAGGATTGATTTGAATAGATATTCTAAGTGCACATGTAAGCCACATGTACCAGAATGCACTGTCGTCAAGCGTGTTCGTGGAGTTCTTTAATATTTTTAGGTTATTTAATTTTTTTAATATTTTACATGGGTTATATATACACGATAATTTTTTTGTAAACTTTTAGGATATCCGAGCTTCACTTATTATTTATCATCATGAAATGCACAAGCAACACCAGTGGCTGAGCAAGATTTTTTTGGGGAAGTAAATTAATGATTTTACTTTTTATATTTTTAAGGGGTGGAAAAGGGGGAGGTGCTAATCTTAAAGACATGATGACCTATCGTAGCATACGATGAATTATCGCTATTTTTGACTCTAATATAAACGTTTTTTTGGGAGGGGGAAAGGGGGATCATAATAGAAACCATTTCATATTTTCTGCTTTTTTCGTGTATTTAACAGTTATTACTCGAGTTATCAAATTAGGTCAACGCTTTGTCTAGCAATTTTTTTAACAGATTTGTTAATTGGTTCAAAGTGGATTTATCAAAAATTGAAATGTTTACATTTTCCTTCACACGTACGCTGTTGATTTGATTATAATCACGATGGCGAGAAATAAAATAAGAGGAAAAAAATGAATTAAGTGAGGATAAAAGCTTCCTATCTAAGAAAATGTTGAAAGATATAAACCAGATTCATTACAGCTGCATCCCTTATCGACCAGATTCAAAGTAGGCCCTACAGCTGGCCAGCATTCACATTTCCAAATAGCAATTTGTTGCTCGAATTGGGAACGGTATATATGACATCATCATCACCATTCATTCAAATAAAAAATATACAGCGTTCCGCAACTGCATCTTGACGGACTTTAACAATAAAGCATTAAAGTGACTTCTATCTTCCCCATTGATCACCGTTTCAAACGCTTGATTTCTTGTAGGAAAACCCGAATCATAATTTTGAATGTCAAGTCTAAATCCAGCCTGATTTGCTTTCTTGTCTTCCCTAATTGAGGGGGATTGCAATGAAATGGTCAATAAATTATACCTTAGATCGCCTCTGGATAATTCTATTGATCCGTTGCGAAGGCACATCAAAGTATCCTTGATACAGAAACGCTACAAAATTGGGGTACATTATATGAATACAACTTAGCAAAAACTTTAATTAAACTACATGTACATGCATAGAAGTGAAAAAGTTTGCGAGTTTTACCTTGTTCATTCACATGTATCAGGAAATAATTCTGAATAATATTTCAAGCAATTGCACTTATTTAATTCGAAATGATGAATCTGAATTTGAAGGTGACCTATATTGATATGCATCTAAAAATATTAATTTCTCAGAAGGGGGTTTATAGGCTTTATCAGACTTCCAAAGGTATCCCAAGCACAAAAAATTTCTCTCATTACTGGAACCATAATTTTGTCTTTTTTCAACTACGTGAACCTCAAAAATATAAAATCGGTAAATTTTTGGCTGAATTTTCAGATTTCTGCAACCGCCAAAACCATCTAGCAAATAGTGCTTTGTTGAACTACTGTTATCAGAATTTCTTTGATGATATCACTACTGTAGTGGATTTTTGGACTACTAATGTAATTATAGTTAATGATATCACTAAATTTGTTACTAATAATATCACCACATAGGCCTATCACTATATTTGTGTTGATATCTGCTATACTGATTTGTTGATCTTTTCACCAGAGCCATCCCCCCCGAACGTCTTTAATATATGACCCCTAACGGGCGTTATCTGGCTGGTAATGATCGTTGGTAGCAATTTAAATAATCGCACACGTGTTGCATTAATAAAGCGTGATGGTTAAATCCACTTAATTAGGACAAATGGCAGAGGGTCTCCTTGTTCCCTCATCCTCCTCCTACTGGTGTTTAATTAGCTCTTTAATGGGCTAAAAAGGCTGCTGCTAGATTTGTAGATTGAAAGGCATCAAACACCACCATGAATACAAAGCGTGCTAAGCCACGACATAAATTTGGGCATGGGTCTTAAAAAATTAAATTGATTATGAGCAAAGACGAGCTGTTGAGGGATGCGGGGTAGTCCACGGGATTCAAACCCCCCAGTTCTAATATTTATCCCCCCTAATTCACCGTGGATCATTACGAATGCATAACCCTTTGTAGCCTAGGGCCGTGAGTGTCACCTCAAAATCGTCTAGGGATAAAATACGAGCCAAATCAGGTACCAGGGTTCGCATCGCGATGATTGCTTTTTTTCCCCTTTCACCCCTTTGCTTCCCATGCTTAAGCCCGGGCCTGAGCATGGGCCATTTGCCCAAATGGACCCCATGGTCCGAATTAAAGCGCTATGACATACACAATGGGCTTAATAGGAGGCCGAGGGGCTCAAGGAGAGGAGCTTAAAGCGAAACGCTGGCCATTTTTGGGGAAGCAAGGGGTTAACCCTGTCAAATTGAATAACTCTTTCACGGGGGTTTAAGGTCCGTTTTGTCACAACCAATATCGCCAGATTATCATTAGGCCTCACCGTCCTCCATTGTTAATAATGGTTCATTTTTTGTTGGTTTTAATTAAATGGACTTGGATCGGGATTAGGACTCCGCTGAAAACCACTGAAGTGCAGAGTTTGTCCTGCAGCTGGAGTTATGGTCCTAAATTGTGTTAACGAATTCCTCCGACGTTTAAGTGATTTTAGATCCCAGTACGAAAGTACATCAGTTTTGCGATGCCATACTAATAAATTTTTGGAAATTAAAAAAAATAAGCTTAATCTTTTATGAAAAACAAAATTAAATGTTTTTACATGGTGGCACATTTTTGCTTCGAATACTTATTATAATTGCTCAATTTATTTGTACCCGTGTAAACCATCCACTAGGGTTATAAATTTTAAAAGTTTAAATTAAAACTAAGTAAATTTTGAAAGAAAAAAAAACGCGTTATGCGACCTCCTAAAACAGGGTCTTCCCTGCAGTGCAATCTTGCATTGCGGATTACTTAACGTTTTGCCGTCAAATTTATTTAATTTTTAATAAACAACGGAACATTTTAACGGAGACCCTAGTAGACGGTCAATTCTACATTTAGGAAAACAAACTTAGCGTTTATAATAAGAATTTGAAAGAAAAATATATATTTTTTTGCATGGTGGGCATCCTTTTAGCTCATCCTTTAAGTAATATCAGTAATCAGTAATATATTGACATAATGGGAATTGCTAAATCCGGCGATGAATGGAGATTGGGGATAAAACATTCATCTAAATGGCAGGGCTACCGAGAATTTTTAGTTTACAGAATCACCCATGAAATCGCATCAAGAACTCTGCTGAAAAATTTTCTGACACATAAATCAATGCATGCTTCTGAATTGTTTTCTTAAATGCATCTAGGAAAATATCGAAATTACTGCTAACTGAAGAAAAACATTTTCAGTTAACTTTCATAAAAACAGGATTTTCAAAAGATATGGAGCATATGGGAGATCTTGGCATAGCTACGTTTAAAGTGAATATTTCAAAATGATCCAAGCCTTCATTCGAATCCACAGTACATATGGAGTAATAATTCCCTAAGATTGATTTTCTAAGTAAATCACTAACGTCTTATCTATTTTATTTATTTCTCTCGCGGAGTAATTTACTCCCCGTCGCCCAAATAACGCCCATTGCAGTAATTTCTGTAGGAAGAAAGAAAAAAAGATTAAATGTGCAATTCCTCACTCAACACTGTTAACAACAGCCCCTGCTCTTCGCACAAAAGATACGCCTCTGATGTAGAGGTTGGCCGAATTGGGAACTAATGCGCTATGAGAGACTATAAGGAATCCCCAGGTCCCCCCCCCCCACATTTATAGCCCCCAACAACCCTTGAATTCGGTCATTAAATTGGCCATTATTTTAATGCAGCTTTGATCTTTTCCACATCTTGAAAGTTGTCATCAATCTCCGATTCCACCAGTTTGGTCCTCCTCAACGACGTTTGACCATACGTCGCATAAATCAAGCAACAATTTGTAAACATCAACCGATGTCATCCGAGCCTTTCATTTAGCGCCATCATAAACAAGGTGTCCGCTGGATATGGTCGTGGAAAATCAATATTTTTTCAAGGACTTAAAATTGATCTTAATGACGCTTAGAAATGGAGTTTTAAGGCCAAACAAAAATGATGCCCACCATGCAAAACAATTGCTCACATATTTTTGCTAAAAGTACTTATTATAACTGCTAAACTGTCCACCAGGGTCTGAGTCATTTAAATAAGTTGGAAATGTCTTGTCTATTTATGAAAAAAATTAAACAAACTTGAAAAAACCGCTAGGCAATCCCCGATAGGCCTACTATACCCATCCATTTTCGTTGAAAACGGTTTCTTTTCAAAGTTTATATAATTATCAAAAAATACGAGAGACACTGCATAAACCGTTCAATAAATAAAAATGTCACAAAATCAAAGAAACTAATCCAACATAATGTTAACCTAACAATAAATATGATAACCTTTAGACACATAAAAAATAGAAGTATTACCCGAAAAAAAAAGTATTTTTAACAAAATTTCCCGATTTATATTTCATTTGTACAAAAATAATGAATGAGACCACGCCCATTTCTTGGCCTCCCATAGGACCACGTGGTCACGGGTTACAGCCTGCACCAGTTCCACGGCTTCTACTTCCGGTAAGAACGCCTCCTTTCGTCGCTTATAGTCATGTCAGAAAATCCATGAAACTTCCGATCAAAAAAAGTAAGTAAATTAAGACATTTCGTTGTTCCGAATTAGGCGATATCCATCTTCGCCGGAAGTTACGTCAATGGGAAAGTAGAATTAATTCTTGGCAGGGGGTAGATGGAAGAGTTTCCATGGGGCAAAAAGGAAGTTAATAACGAGTGCAGGAATCGGATGTTAATTTTAACTTAAAACGGCATAAACACAAATAAACGTCACATTAAACAATGCTATTTGGGTGGATTAATTGAGCAGCCTTAAGACTTGAGGGAAGGTTTGGCATTTACATGTATTAACATGCGTAAGTTGTTCTCCCACCCCCTAGCTCCCTCCTTCCTCATCCCCCCCTCCCCTCAATCCCATGCAGGACCCCCGTTGGGTGGCGCTGCCTAATTAATGAGAAATGATTGGTGGAATTAGACATCAGCGGCACACTTTTAATGAATCTTAGTCATCTATTATTTCACCACCCAAATCCTATTCACATTCAGTTTGCGAAGGGCTTTAAGGTCTATTCATTACGAACTATTAGCTCTCTCTCTCTTAGTAATAAAATTCTTACTCAAGGGGCTTATTAATGAGACTTTTAATGACGACGTTAACAAATAACTGGCTTTGGTTAGCACTGTACATTTAGGCGATAAAAAAGTGACGAAAAAACTATTAAAATTCGTTGAAATCGGCGCGCTTTTAATTGCCACCATGGAGAGCGGAGAGCAATTAACGAGAAACTCGTAGAATCACAACTGCTTATTTAATGAGCCGGCGACAGATTTATACACGTCCAAATTTTGCTTATTTATAAATATCCGGATAAGTTGGCCCACATAGTGTACACATGACACTTCGAATGCTAAATCAAAAGTTAATAGGAATCCATTCCTGATGTACTGTAGCAACCTACAATGCCCCTCCCAAGTAGGACAAAATGTTCAGATGACGGCAGTTTTTATTTAAATGACGCCAATTTGTTCAGAAATAATCGAAAACTGCCTATTTTCAAACTAACTCAAGTCAATTTCAATCAAAAGAAAGTCAGTTTTTAACAAAACAATGACATCAAAAAATTTATATAAATGACGTCAAAGTCGAGAAATTAAGTCCTTAGGTGAAGTTTTTCAAAGAGGTCTTTAGTTTGGTGGGTAAATGATTAATACACTTCTTTATGTGAAGAAAAGATGCAAAAAAACCCCGCAAATTTGTACTGAGTTGTGCTAAAATACCCTCATCAATATTTTCCCAAACTGTTAAAACTGCCTTACGAAATTTAAATTATGATTATTTCACTCTCCCTTGTGTCGTCATTATGCCATATCGATTGACCAGTTTCTTTGTTTTCACATCGTCCAGTTGTTGTCACATCCAGTTTCCTGTTACGTGTTGACGTTACTGCAACTGATCCTGTTTTCATATACGAGTACATCGGAGGGCATTCGAGAAGGCTATTTCCGGTCTTCACTGCCAGTGTCTCCCCACTAAGCCAAACACGGGCGAGTGTCAACGCTTCGGACACTCGAAATGCAGGACTAAGCAACGCCATATTTACCCAACTGTTTATGTGACATTCATTGCAGCGGGGGTTCCTTGATGGGAGGCACTACTCATCAACATCTAAACAATTGACTTTTATTTGCCTCTTAAGCATTTATGTCACACTACACACGCTCCAGCGTGACCATTGTTGATTGTTTTATGCCTTTCTAATTCGGTCCATTCTAAAAAGTGATCGCAGATATGGGCCGGAACACTTCCGGGGTCCCTCTTCTATTGACCGCTCATCCATGAATCCTTCCCTCCAAGGATCCACCGGTGGTTGGCCAAACCTCCATTCTTGGGCAATGGCAAGAGATTTGCTGAACTCCAGTGGACAGGCACCTTAACTTGCAATGTGCATATTGTTATCATTTATAAATCAAACAAAACCCTGAACCCATGGTGCCAAAACATGCATTTCTATTGCTGTAAAGATGGGGCTGTCAACTTTTACTGCGCACCCTGGTGAGATAATGCGTGATGTGAATATTTCCAAGCGGAGCTCTTCGGTGAAAACCAATTTCAGGATATCTGCATAATTTGGTTAAGCACACGTGATATGGATGACCTACCAACGACTCGAAACAGAACGCACTATATTTCAGCACATTTTAAATCTTAAATTATCACTAAATATTTCTGTACCTAATTGAGTTTAAATCTACTATTACCATAATACGAACCATACAGTAGGTTGGCAATAATGGTTGCAGCAGTTAAACTTTGGTTTCACATCTATGAAAACTGGGTGATACACTTTCACCTCTGAAAAATTGGTGATAAACATACGATCATCACAATATATTGTGATCCATAAAACGTTGGTAACTTCTTGTTATCAGAATTTTCAAGAGATAATCTGATCAATTAAACATTCAGATTCGATATGCGCAAAACACTGAATTTTGAAAAATGACTGAACTTCCTGACGACCATCACGAGATATTTAGACCTAAGAAAAAAAGGGGCGATTAACTTCATGTTATCACGAGGTTTTCTAAACTATGAACAACTGGTAAGATCATTCTTTTATCACAAAATATTGCAATACTTGACATATGGATGACAAACGTTTTCACTTATCACCACATGCTGTCACCTATGTAAAAAACGCAAGCGTCATCACGCATGTGCGAATAGGCGAGAATTAGGGGTCATCCAAAAAGGACGTCCGGGAGAGGAGGGTCCGAAAACCGGACTGTGAGAAGGGATTTGAGGTAAGTGGACGCGGATAGTCAGTTGGAATTTTCAAGGGTGAAGTCACACCAGGATGCCCACCACACAAAAAAGATACTTATTAAAATTGCTAAAATTATGTTTTACTCCATAGAATTGGCTGTCCACTAGGGTCTTAGCTACATTTTATAATTTGAAAATGCCCCATTCATTTTTTAAAAAATGTTGAGAAAATAATTATTCTACCCTCTTTGGAAGTTACATTGAGGGTGAAAAAACTTTCGGTGGTTGAATAACGATTTTAAAAAGTTCATTTCATTTTTTTCTTTTACAAATAAAAAAGACATGTTTAAATTGTAAAAAAAAAAACAGAACTTAGTGCAGGTCAAATTCTACAATGATTAAAATAAATTTAGCGAGTAAGATAAGCGTTCGAAGCAAAAATGTGTTCAATGTGATAGCCAAATCGAACCTTACAAGCGTGGGTGGCGATTAAAACCCGACTGGGTGGGTCTGAAATCCACAAAAGTTCCAGAACGTCTTTTATGGATGGCCCTTTGCCAGTGCCCAAATAAACAGGTTCTTCAGCAAGGGTTCCAACCATGAAGAAGAGAGACAGCGTAACTTCAAATGTTCAATAGATGCAAAGTGACAATGTGCCAGGCGGAATGTAACAACCCAATTGTGTTCATGGATGGCAGCATTCTCCCAATTAAATCCGGTCCAAAGGGTTAACTTCCTCTCGAAAAGTCCGGCAGGGGCAAAAAAAAACCCTTTGATTTTTGGATGGGACTTTAGTGAGGGAAGGATTAATGGCGTATTCCAGGGCACGATGGGACGAATTTCTCGTTAAGAATGCGCATTTGAATTTTTCGAGAGGCACTGGGAGGCAACAGGAAGTAGTAAATGGGCCACGCGTCTGGGGCGCATGCGCCTAGAGATGCTCCAAGACACGAGTGGGGTCAACAAAGGGTTACGGCGCTCGAGTGCGGCACCAAAGGGGTAGAGAGTGGAGACCAAGGGGGCCTTAAAGGGTTGCGTGAGAGCTGGCAGCAAAGGGTTGACAATTAAAAATTCCAGTGCCATAAATCAAGGGTCCAAGCGAGAAAAACCCCAACGAAAAATGTTTTTTACGATACGAGCAGGCTGAATAAATTAGTCCCTGAATGGGTTTTCATTAACAAATCACGTTTACGTCACGTTACGGACGTTGTTAACTAGAAATGGCACGTGGCGCCACGCTGGCGTTTTTTTTAATCGTTAAATATTTTTCGATGCGCTTGCGCCCCCTTAATGCCCCTAAAATCAGAAGTGATGTCGGTTGTAAATCCTCATTAGGGCAAACAATTAAAATTGGTGCTTCACGCCGTATTTTCAATCAGTCGATTGGAATAAAGGCTGAGCCAGAAACATGCCCACCATGCAGAAAAATTACTCTTATATTTTTTACTCAAATACTTATAATAAATGCCAAATTGATTTTCCCCGGAGTAGAATAGGTTTTTCACCAGGGTTTCAGTCCTGGTTTATAACTTAAAAATGCCCCATTTATTTATAAAAAATATGTAAGATTTGAATAAAATCGTCATGCAACCCGCAATACAATGTTGATAAGCAAGGAAGCTCCGTTTTGGGCGGTTGCGTAACTATCCCCCTTGGTGTATCACATCCCATATATCATAAACGTATATCTTATTTTCTTCTTACCTTACGTAATTTCATAATGTTCCTACTGCCTACTGTACAAGCCTACTCAATTACCAAATACACTAGGCTAATTACTCCGTAACAATCCTAATTTATGAAAGTTGATCTTCGACATCATATGGTCGTAATTACAACGTAGTTTGAATTTATGGAGACGTTTTGTTGACAGATCGTTCTTTTGTGACATTCTTCATTAAATATGAAAGAAATGATCAAAGAGTAACATCTCTTTATGGAACACGATGGCGATCTCCCACATGAAATTGACTTAAAAATGTCATATTTACGTACTATTTTGCGCATTTATGATCATTATTGACAGGTTTTACTGTACTCAGGAGCTTTAACTCGCTCAAAAGACAAATGTTGGTCGTCCGAATTTGAAACCTGTAACACCAATGTGCGTGGATATCCGCCCACCTCCAGCCTCGGACGAACTTTATGGACAGCCCCTTTTTTGGAGGCCCAACTGATACAATTCCCCATAGTTGAGTGTCCGGCTAGGTGATAAATTTGGATGTCCAGTACAGAGAGGGCTTGTCCAATTCGGGCGAAACTGGTCTAGAGTGTTCAGGGGGTCAAAAAAGTCACATTTTCACGAACGTGTTCAGTGGACATCCCCTTACGGTTTCAAATTCGTGATTTCGGTAGGAGGACAAACCTATCTTTCCCAAGCCCGTCGCAATAAATATTTTCTCCGTTTGCATCCTCAGCATCACCCGAGCATATCTCGGAAGTTATTAATTCTTCCTTTATGCAAATTCGCTCCTTATCCTTCGCATTTTATTCGGAAAATAAAAAAATCATCCCACGCCATTAATTCATGAGCACGAAATGAGCGCTCGGTGGTAATTAAGCCTCGACATCATGAGGGGCTCGAGCGAGTCACTCGGATTAATTAAGACAATAGCTTAATGCAGACAAATATATTTGGGTGAGTTTGAGGTCACCCAGCGTATTAATTATGGAAATTGCGGGTGAGGATGAGGACGATAATGATGATGCATGATCCAAAGGCGAGATCGACTTACGGACCAATCGACGGATGATGGACAGCCACGTGTCCCGTAACCCCATCACCCAAATTCACCCTTTCACCCTTCACCCCTTTCTTGAATCTGAAGCCAAAATCATATTCGTGGGCACAATCCTTTTTATCTCAGGTTCACACGAAGTGCGAAATGGTACAGAATTTCAATGATCTGAATCGCCTCTAACCAATCACTAGATCAGAAATTTTTAAAAAAAATCGAAATGATTTGGCCGATTTCTCCCTTAATAATAAAACGTCCAAAAACAGTGGCAGTATATGCACAGCATCCTCATTTGTCAAGGGGTCTGTGGGTTGCTTTTTTAATAATTTGCTTGACTTAACGATTGAGAGGCATCAAAGGCTTTATCCGTCCCATTTATAAAAGCGCGCATTAAGCGTTAATAAAGGAGTAGAAAAATACTCCAGTATACATTTCAAAGGCACGTGAAGGAAGGGTGGTTTGGGGGTGGGTGAAGGATTACGGCGGTGATTAATTATTCAAAAGCGAATTGTAGATTTACCATCAGTCGACATGATGCTGGTGGTGGATCTTGGACGTTGATGTCATCCACAATCAAATTCAGCACGATGCAATCCAGCCAACTGAAGCATGGTCAGTTCAGTTGGTCAAGCAAGGGAAAAACAGGATGCTAGTGCTTCACCACTTAAAACGCACTGCTGGCAAACTTCTTACAAAAGTTAAATTTCATTGTTGCCAAGACAAATAATCATTGAATTCTTGATTCTTCGCGATTTCCAAAAAAAATGCCCCACAAACTACTCGCAAGGCCATGAACTAAATGGGTCAGGGGTGAGCAAATCTAGACGCCCAATTTTTTGTTTTGTGATAATGTACACCGGAATTCAGTGAAACCTGTTAATTTTGTAAATGGATGTATTTCTGTTCCATAAAGAGACGCCACTCATTAGTCATTTTTTTCGAATTTAATTACTAGTTTATAAAAAAAACCGACATAACAAGATGATTTGTTAACAACAACGTCCTCAAAAGACGTCATTAAAATAACCACTTGTTAAAGATCTGTTAAGGCTGGACCAAAAGGATGTCCCCATGAAAAAAAACAATTTGCTTCAAATAATGTACTTATTATAATTGCTATATTTAAGTTTTCGAAGCTGAAACCCTAGTCGTCTACCAAGATTTCAACTTTGGTTTACAATTTCAAAATGTTCCATTGCACTAGGGAAAATAAACTGAATAATCATAACAAGTATTTGAAGCAAAGATGTATTTTTTTTGCATGATGAGCATCCCTTTGACTCGGCTGCCATGTCCAACAAGTGTTTATTCGAGGGCTCACCAGATGGCGTTCGGGTCGGCATTGAATTCTGGTCTTCCCAGCTTGATGACGTTTGATGAAATTTGCATCGGAATCATGACCGTGAATACGTCGTTGTCGTTAATGTTATTTGCATATGGCGTTAAGGGCGTATCAGAGATGGCAAGTGGCAACCCAGAAACCGATTTCAAATTGCAAATGCGACCAGCAATTCGGCACTTGCCACCGACTGACGCGTAAAACGCAAAGTCAATATCCGAGTGAATTCTACTGAAAAGATATCGAGAGTCAGGCGGCCATGATTCAGCGAAATCGGTGCAAAACGCAGCTTCACCGTTTTGTGGGAAACCACCAACTTGAACGGGGTTATTTCACGCCCCTCTTACCAAATCCAGATAAGGTGCGTGTTTCGCCTCTCACTTCATTTGCATATTAAACGAGCCAGCAAGGGTTTCACGGAGAAAGAGCCCTCTGGCGGACACTCACCAAGGTTTTCGTGGCACTGCATAACTTGGTCTGCTTAAAAGGTCCATTGAATACAGCACACAATTGGCAACGTCACAAGGGAATTGGTACAAGTCAATGTAAATGGCACCCAGTGTTGCCAATGCCAAAAACTGATAAACTACCTGTTGCGCCATTTGTACATTGTAAAAATGGACATTTTGGCGTTGCCTCTTGGCGTCTACAAGATTTCTAATGTAAAATCAATGACTTTTCAAGACGCTTGATAAAAATGACTTTTTGTGCTAAAAGCCCGACCCATAAGGATGCCCACAAAGCAAAACAATTACACGTTTTTTGCTTCAAATACTTGTTACAATTTCTAAATTTATTTTTTCTGCGCAGAATTGGGTGCCCAATGGGGTCTGCATTATATTTTTAATTTGAAAATGTATTTACTAGTTAAATACAAATTAAACTTGAACCCTATTTTTGGAGGTTACGTAACCTATTTTTTTCTAATTTAATTCTTTATAAATAAATAGGACATTTTCAAATTAACATATAAAAAAATAACTCAGATCCTAGTGAACGATTGTTACAAGTAATTGAAGTACAAAATTTCAATCATTGATTTATCAAGAATAAAAAAATTGAAACTGGACCTAACATTGCCAAACACACCAACTGGATTTTTGGAAGCCCAATATGCAGTTCCCGTATTTCAGGTGAGCAGGAACGCCCATTTAAGGACCATGGGAATCGGTTAGCATCCTTAAGACCTGGGCAGTAAAATTCTTCGTTGACCCGCGATGGTTTCGGGTCGACACCTTCAAAACTTTTCGATTGCAGATTGACAAAAGGACAGACAAACATTACTCTTTATGGATGCTGGAAAGTAAGTCCATTTGGGCAGACCTTGAGGCAAAAACCCATGTTCGGCAGCACCCCAAGGGTTACTTTCTCGTTTGCGCATTAATAGCACCATCGAGACGAATTTTTGTCTACGAAATATTTGTATCCGTATGCAGATTTTGCGCCATTTCCGTGCTTAAAAATGAGTTTTTCTTACGTTGAACTGATGGATATGACTTAGGTCTTGAAACACGAGCTCAAGAAGCGCTTACGTGCAAATGAACCCAGAAATAATCGGGATTTTTATGCAGTTTAAACGAGATTCAGAGATTCACTCAGCCTCTCATCCTCCCAAGGCCCTTGATAAATTAGGGTGGGTGGGATAGAAACCCCTTTGAGCGGGCGTTAATATAAACGAGCCATTTTTCGTGACAGACGATTTTCATTAACTTAAACGCGTTTTGCCACTGGTGCAATGGCGGATACAAATTGCGAATCGTAGTCGAAAAAAATGGAGACCTATTAGTGAAAGTGGTGGCAGCACTAACTCTTGAGATGCACACCCCTCCACCCCCTTTCATATCCGTCATCATCAGATCTTCCCTTATTCTTGTTGCGGTAATCTTAAATCGGTCGCTATCTCGCTAAGCTCTTTTACTTTTCATATGCAAATGACGTAACATCGGTCATGGTAGATGATGACTCGATGAGGATTACCCAAAAACCAGATACAGAAATGCAAGGAGACTTCATTTAGTTGATGGATATCCCCTTATCATAGGATGCTCGCGTAATGGCGCTTGGAAAGCAACTAAGACTCGATGCCAAATCGGTCCTGCAATTGAAATTTAAGTCATTGAAAAACTCTAAAGCGCAAACCAGCAAAAAAAATCAGCAACGAAAATCTTCATCTTTATGACATTTGCAACCAAGACAATCCATTTTGACTAAATAAAAAAACGAATGCAGGTTTGAAAGCTAATAAATCCCAGAAATGCAAAAAATCTATAAGAAGGCATCATGAATTCTTGCTGGAATTCATTTTCTGCTTCCAAATGTCGAAATTATCATCTATTTTATTCATCGCATCCTCTTCAGTCAAAATCAATAAAATTTTCGTTTAAAAATGTGATAGAACTAATGAAATGAATGGATTTTGTCCGAATTCCTCCGCTAAGCTAGAATTAATCACAAATATTCGGAGCTATCCGAAATATCGAAGCTACATGATGTTTACAGGATTTTAAATTTAAAAGCAATGACGTCTTAAAGACTTGAAAGTTTTAATGATTTTCAGCAGCTTGTGCTCCAAAACATTTCAACAAAGTCGTCGGTTTAATAGCAAGCTGTTTATTTTTAATTGAATTTGAGCATTTGTTAGTATAAGAAGAGCAAAAAAGCTCTCAATTGATTATTCCGTGCCAATTTAATGACTTTTCAAGTACGTAAACGACCTAATTTCAAATTAACGACATTTTAAAGTCTCATTAGGACCTACACTTGCGAACAAAGGTGGAGGCCTAAAGATATTAAAAAAAGATTTTGTTCAGAATGTAGATATCCAATTTCACATCGGAATACGTGTACCTTGTTTTGTAAACAATTTATTGCTCTTTAAAATGCGTATAATTTGACAAAATTCCTCATCAATTTCTCAAATAAAAAGCCTTCAAACAACAGTTTATCATTTGTATTTTTTGAGGCACTGCCTCTGTCACTATAAAAGCGGTTTTTTTTTTGCAGGGAATGCAAGGTTCTGATATGAAAGAGTTGCAATCAATGCTTTGCATGCATTATTTATTTGAAGCACGATATAATTGATGTGAATGCATGGCATTGCATTTTCAGGTTATCTCCTACGAAATTCAAGAGGAATTTTCGCCAGTTTCAAAGTGCTTTAAATCGTTCACAAAACGAGCCATTCCGCTTTTGAATTGGATGTCTACCAGCTGAACAGAATGCATTAATTTTTTATCATCTTTTGTTGGGCCAGTTTCTTTACTCGCAAATTAAATTGCGAAATTTGAACGTGGGTCCGGTTTCACGTTGCAACTTTAATAAAATGGCGTGATTTTCGGTCACCTCATTAAAGACGTCATTTCGCTTACTAATCTGGCCACAGGTGCAAAATTGCGCCCAGGAATAATCGATGATGGGCTGGCTGATCCATTTGGCACCACGCAGTCCTAGACTGTTAACGATAATCTTATCACCGCACATTCTAGATGCATGAAAGTCATAACCAAAACAAATAAAAGCAAAGTCCAAAAAAAAAAAGAGAAAAAAGTCTCATGACATTGTCCGCATTTTCCGTAACAACGCTACCGAGACCAAAGGTTCAACGTACATGTAAAAGTCCATCCGATAAAAAAACATTAACCAAACATGTGCCCTACGTAAAGCAAACATTTCGGAAACTTATCGCGCACCTGAGCTGTGTGTCAATGCGACCAGAATAGGCTCGTTATTTTTATTTTTTACGCCATTCCCGGGTTTGCTAACGATAAGCTTGCCCAAACACGTTTTCTCTACGAAAAAAAAAACCCATGATGGAGCTGATTAGCTGAACACTAAAGCAAACATAGATGAAGAACGGAAAGATATTGTCGTTGGCAATTGGTGACGAAACATTTAAAAATAGACCTGGGGTGTTCAATGTTCTTGCGTACATTGAACAACGATAACATTGGCGAAAACAAATGATTTCTATTCCTACCTGTGTTTTGCGTAGGCACTCTCGTCTTAATGTTCTCGTACATTTTCTTTAAACCACCTGTTACCAGTGCCGATATGTGCGTGGCCGGGGGTGAGATGTACCACAGCTCTCCCGAACTAAAAAAATCATTGTAGATAAATAACACAAATATACGCCGAAAACGGAACCAATTAATATTACAGTGTAGTTTGTTGACTCCTAGTTCTCCTTTTCAAATGATTTACATTTTAATAACGTATTTTTGAATATATTCATATTTCGAACAAGAGAAAACAATCGCATCTTCCAGTTGGAGCCATAATATCATAAATATGAATTAGTTACAAGAAAAAAATATCCTAGGTTTTCAAGTAACTACTTAACATAGCTTCTTAAACAATGAAGCGACTAGATAGGCCTTATCAAATGTAAAGGGTTACTTAAAAATTATAAAGTACAGAATAAAAAACGTCGCTTGAAACAAGCATGTTTTAACAGTCTTAATTCATAGAACCTAGTGTATGTTACATATTCAATTGTCCAGTGCAAATGGTGATACTTTGTAGTTTCTTATGATCTACATGTATTCTTGTCGTATTAGTTTGTTGACATCTATAGTGTTCCTCTTTAATTTTTTTGTCATTTTAATAACATGCATGCATTTCATATATTGATATGTAAACCAAGTGAGACGACACTGTTAATTATTTGATACGACGCACTTTTCGAACTAATGGGATTACAAATATTGCTCAACTTTTTTAATGCTTTTATATTTTGAAACTTGAAATGTTTGTCGACGCACGTGCGCTGCTAACACGATAATCAAATTGAGTCATTCTTTGATTGCGATTCAGTGTAGCAATGATTATCAAGGAGTAACGTCAAACGTAATACAATTTAATATCCTACAAAGCTAAAGCGATACCACATATACAAGTCAATGTAGTTTTACAGAATGCAGCTGTTGTGACACCCTGTACTAAACAGCTGTTCATTAGTAGTGCGTGTAAAAGCCAATAGATGGCGGTGGCAACCTCTCAATAGCTGCGAGCACGAAACATTGATAATGCGAGGGCAAAACAAGGGTTATCCACCGGATTATTAAATTACTTAATACGCAATTGTTTCCATTTGACGTGTAAACAAAGTAAAGATTTCTCTCCGAATTCGTCAACAAGCTTTTTAAGTGCGAAGTGCTTTGCTACAAAGAAAACCGGACGAATTACGTCCTAAGCTTACGGTCTAGATTGAGCGACAATACAGCGTGCTGCTTTTTCTACCATCGACAATAACCGCAAAACCACGAGGTGCAAATAACCCCCATATTGTACATAAAAATAAGAAACAATCGTGCAACAATAGGCACAAACCTTTAGAAGGAACAAGACACAAAAATATCAGGGCCGACAAAACCAACCAACCCACCTTGTCGTTGACGAAAAGGCGGTCGATTTCGCTTTCCTTCGCGAATTCATTTCCAAAGCCATGATTGTGTCGCACAAATTCACATATGTAAATGATAGTTAACTAAAATCCGCGGTTAGAAACTCATATCCAAAGGTTTCCGTAGCAAAAACTCCTTTCGCAATAGTGGCAGACATTTTGGAAGCAAGCCGACTACGTCACTTAGCAGTGGTACCACACAAGGGACAATTTCGTAGTAGCTTTTTATTGAGAAAAAAAACTATAAGCTGATTAAAGCTCCGTTGCCCATCGGACATTTCATTGGGAGGAAATAATCGTTTTCGATTGTTACGTAACGGCTTTTTCCCAAGATTATATATATATATATAGCCTATATAAAAAAACGAGACATTATCAAAATTATAACTCAGAACCTAGCTGTCAAATAATTCTAAACGGGGAAAATAAATTTAGTAATCCCAATAAGTATTCGAAGCAAAAATATGCATTTCCCCGCAAGGTGGGCATCCAGATCTCGTACAACAGAATCGTATCCACCGGTGACGCCATCGCTGTCGTCATGGCAACGGAGAAAGTTGCCTGAGCGACAGGTGGGCGGGGCAAAGTGCATTGAACTCGCCCACTTCGCCAGAACGACTGAAGTGGAAAGTGGAAAAGCAAAAAAGCAAAAACAAACAGAAATTGGAAGCAGATCTGGAGATAGAGCGCGAACGAGTAATTAAGAGGCGAATCTTGGCCTTGCCGAATTCTCGCAGGCCCAGCGGCGGTGGCGCCACCCGACCACGTGCTGCTCGTAACGTGCTACGACACGCGCTGTCATCTCGCGCCAAGAGACGGACGCCTGCAATTGGTTAGGACGAAGATTAGGTTAACACCCTATCCCAGCCCTGGAAGCGTCAATGACATCAGAACCTGGGATGCGAACTCAGCGCTTGGATAACAGAGAAAAATTAAAAGACGTTCGTAGGCATTACGTGTTGCTGGTGTTTTTTTTGGATAGTTCTACCTTCGCTTTTCCAACACCAATTGAGTGAAAAAAAGCATCTTGAAGGTTAGTATTGAATTTTTTCCATTTGCTTTCGTGCATGGGGTGTTGGCCCAAGGGATTTCAGACTTACCGCTAACTAAGTGGTCGCCAAGTAAGCCACAATTAATTACCGACATTTGATTTCTTCTCCGGGAAACGCTTCAGGGATACAAAAAAGAAGAAAAAAACAAACATCCGATGCCCTTTGCGATTAAATTTGCACAGTTTCTACGATTAGAAAGTTTAGCTCCAGACCCGCTGACGTGTCGAGACATGTCCGCCCCAACCTTCCACCTTTTAAATCCGCATAGCAGACCTTACGCGATCATTACTAACGTCATTATCTGAATGACATTAGTATTGATTGTAAACTGAGATAAAATGGGATCTAATGTTTGCCAGTAATGATGTGAATGTAACGAGATCGTGTGATGCTGACACGTAATGAAGGAGTAATGATAAGTGGTAACGTCATTATGTAATTTTATTAGTAAGGTAATGTTGATCGTGTAAGGTACCGCTTATAAATTACTCGCCAGAATTCAAATATCACCCATAATTTGACAGTTTTTCACACAAAATCTCAGGCAAACTTTATATAAACAAGCCTCTGACGTCACTGATGTTTTGGATTTCTTTCTTCCACTTTTCAAATGAACTAAGCTTATTTGAACTGCTAAATTGAAATCAAGGTCGTAACCCTTTGAAAAAAGTAAACAAATTGTTTCGTTCACCAAATACTGTATCAAAAAATATATTTAAAATATATTTTTTGATACTGTTTTGGTATTGAAATTTTGTTGGTTCACAAATATATATTTTTTAATTTGTTGCTAGGCCTAAACAATTATTTGTTTTAAAAATTCGTCGTTACTGAAATCTGTCGGTAATTCGGAACAGGACGTCAAATATGGATGACCCCTGGATAAAAAAAAATCACTCGCTCAAAACGAAATGCAAATATCAAACTATATGTATATGTTTATCTAAGTGCGCAACATGTCACATCCAGATTTGGAGAAAAGTGTCATTCACACGTCGTAATTGCTAATCAAATATGATCTAGCTTGCTTCATTTCTGGGTGAAAAAAATCTAAATCCACCTTGTACTTGCACTTGCGGAGTGCACAAACAATATCACTTGTAATCAAGGCCCAGCCAGCAACTGCGTCATTTCCGGTAGAATTCTGCTGCCCCAGACAATTTCTGGTTCGACCTGCTGGCAGGAAATTACTGAAAAGTTTGCAGCATCAGTTGATGATGAAATATAATCCGTGAACAAATATTGAGTTATCCAGCTTAGCAGACGTCCTTTATGCGTGACCCTATTTCGAGCCCGCCTTATCTTCGTTCATTTTTTGAGATTAGACAAAAAAAAGTCAACTTATGACCACTGACATGATTCACCCTGCACTGACTACGTGAAAAGTGCATACACTTAACGCATACTAAATGCAAATGCACCAAATGCGCGTCAGTTTGCTATCTAGTTAGGTAAATTACGTTCTTAATCCAATTAGTCCTATAGTATAGGTGGCGAGACGACCTGCTTATAAGCTTGTCTGTAAGCTCATAAAAATAAAAAGATATATGCAATCCATAAAAAAAACATGTTGCTGTAAATCATCTCTAGACCGGTTGTATCATGAAAGATCATGTTACTTTGATGGGCTGGTTCGGGCAGTTTCTAATCGCCGATTAAATAGTTTTAAGTGTCAGGTTGCACCAAAAGAGATGTAACGTAGGCCTCATTTTTAAACGTTAATGAGAAAACAATTGTTCCAAGGCATCTTAAGTAATCAGACTGCTAAATTAAATTAAATCCAAAAACTGCAATGAAAAAACAGCAGGTGATCAGGTGCTAGTAATGCTAAAACGTTGCACCAAACTGATTTATATCAGCAGCTTTCATTGCTAACCGAAAAACAACTGCAAACATCGATCTTGTTGTTTGAAAAAACAATTAAACGACTTCATGCATTCTATTTTCATGGTTATCACGAAAAATGCAACGCATGAAATTAGTCTTTAACCATAAAATTAAAGACTATCAGGGACTAAATTTCTTAATGACTTCGTGCATATGGTGTTTTAACGCAGTTTGAAGCAAGCTAGCCATCTAAGAGCAGGTTTAAACATTTGCTTGATATCAACGATTGCAAACATAAAAAAAATGAAAATAAAAAATCATAGCTTGACAATTGCCTCGTTACGACACTCAGTTATTTTTCTCCCAAAACTATCCAAACCCAAGTGAAGAAAATAAACGTCCCTGATGCCAATTCAATGACTTTCCAAGATTTCAGGACTGCATGCACCCTGTCAGGAGCAGTGCAAACTAGGCCCGGTATAAAGGACGAAAAAAAAAAGCAGGGCAGGGGCTAGGTGATATTTCAAAATTGGGCGAAATGCAAAAACCAGGTGTAAGAAATCAGCGAATACGAGAGGGCAAAAAAAAAAACTAGGAAGAGAAGGCAAGAGGCAGGCATAGCGTACTCCGCGCAAGGTCCAGACAAGAAACCCCCGAAAAAAGCATCATCGCTCGCACCCCTCCGTCCGGGCCCGTCCCGTCTCTCATTGGCTGGGGGCTGAGCGCCCCCTGGCGGCCACAGCCCGTCCGGGCCTCGCGCGAAGAGGGGTACACAATCCGCGCGCTCGCTTCCAGTCACAGCCGCGCACGTGCTCCTCCAGGTAGCCGCTTGACCAGGGGTCAGCTCCCAATAAAAAAAAAAAGACACTCGAAAAATCGCAACCCGTTGCCGGGGTGCAGCGCGAGTGAGTCACTGTATGCGGGCTGACGTTCGAGATAAACCTCGATGACGAACTCGAGCTCATAGGGGGTTCACTTCGCTCTTATTCACTGCGATAAAAGCAGAACGGAAAAAAAAAAAGTCAAGAAGAATCATCTTTTCGCTTCACGTGCTCTCGTGACATTATTCCGGTTTTGTTTTTGTTGTTTTTTCGAACATAAGCGAACGTTTTTTGAGTTTTTTTTTTCGTTTTCGTTTTCTTTGGCCAAAAGTTGGACTCGAAAGTGACCAAAGGTCGTGTCCAAGGAGGTTGTTTTCGCCCGATGCGAAGGCTCGGCTAGGAGCATGGAGCCCCCGACCGACCGCGGCCCCCTCTCGCCAGGCACAAGCGTCGTGTACCGCCGCCGCCGAGCACAGCTGACCACCGGCAGGCTGAGCGCCGCTGAGTCGGACGCGGACGAACGCTCGCCGAGGAGGGTGAGCGTCGGAGCCGAGAGCGGCTACGGATCGCCCTTCTTCGGGATCGGCAACGGGCAAGCGTACTTCACCTTCGGCACAACCGACCACGAGGACATGCAGCGCCGCAGCCGACGCCTGTCCAGCGAGGCGTCCAGCTTCAGGTCCATCGGCACGCAAACGATGAGCGCGGACTTGGGATTAATCAGCGACGACGACTTGGACGACGGTAAGTGACCACATTTATTTCTGGGTAAAAAGGTCGTCTATTACGTGAATTTATGAGCCGCTCAAGCTCACCCTTGTGACACATGATGTGAATCTGTGGCTACCAAATCGCAGTCCCGTGAATTGATGGGGGACCCCTAAGCACATTTCCATAATATTATTCACGGCGATAACTTGTGGATGGTCACATCGAAGCACTCCCTTACCATTCCGGAACTGGATTTAGGGTTTGGTCCGTAAAGGACGTCCGGGAAAGAAGGGGAGGGGGTTGCGAAAACCGGACACTGCCGAACAGGGGTGATGGCGGGGGAGGGATTCAGGGAAATTCCGAATCCTGAAAGTTCCAGGACGTCCTCTGTGGATGTCTCCTTAGTATGATTTTGGAATGCGTTTGTACGATTCACCGAGCATTCACGACACGAATTTATGGGAAGACTCCCAATTTCGCAACACTAAAGATGTTGTCCTCAGGTGGAGCCCCAAGACACTATGACACAATGATGAGTGACGTAAAATTATGGCGAATCTCACCCCCAACTATTCATGGCGTTAATCCTTGGATGACCCTCTGTATCACCTGTTGATCAAAACATGTGCTTTGTAACTAAAGGATTATTTCACCTACAGTTTAATGAGTTTTTGTTCTCTGAAAAATGACATAAGGGAGTTCAATTCATTTTAGTAATCAATAAGTGGATACCGTGTAGTTGGGAAGGGGGTGGGGATGTGAATAATTCATCAATCCAAGTCAGCAATAGGAAATAATATTCCGGTAGATTCTACAACATTATTATGGACGTTAACATGCAGCTTAAGCTCAGGTTGCAGCCTTGCAGGTGCTTGTTTCTATCTTTGATCAGTGACTACCTTCTGGATCCGCCACTGTCATCCTGCTGTTTCTTGGCACCTTCAGCCTGTAGCCTACAGGTTGAGCCAGGAGTCGCTAAGAATTGGGGTTGCATAAATGGGGGGGTTACATTCGAAAACGTAAGAGGCACAACCGACGGGTCTGGACCTCGGTCGGACTCCGGGCGCCCCAATTGTCCGTCGATTTGCGAACACGAGACCGGTGGCGCCAGGTGCGGCCCGTGGCGGACAGACACCCAGACGTCAGCGACGCTCTTATGCAAATTAGCCACGCAACCTTTCTTCCCCCATCTCCACCCCCCTCACCCCTCACTTCCATGGCCCCGTGCGCGTGCACTGGCGCCCATCTCTCGCGACCAAGGATCGGGGCCAAAGGCGCTGGTGACAAAAGCGTGTTTAGACCCGCACTTCAAAAGAAAAGAGGGGGATCTACAGGTGAATGAGGCGAGGGGGCACACGGGACAGCCGAAAACAGGTTCTCGAGGGGTCGACCACGAAGGACGGTGGTCGTACTCGAAGCTCGTAGTTGACAAATTTGGAAATGTCATTTCGTAACTTTTCGCCAGCATGGATACGATGTATGCACTCTTACCTCACTTTACGGCCTAGATGGATTGCTGGAAAGTTAGTTGTAAATCAAAATGCCGTATAACGAAACACGCGTTTACATAGAAAACTATAAAAATTATGTAGGATACGTTACAAATCTCATTACAAAACTAGAAAATCATTCAAGTTGTTGGCTAAAAATGCACAAATTTAAATTGTATTTAATTTCAAACTAATATTCCATTACGCATGTTTAAAGAAGCAAAACAAACTTGAAAAATACAAATAATTAAAACAAAACATTTTGAATAGTCTGAATATTCGCATGACACGCATGTACCATAGCTTAAATTAGCTCTCAAATGACAACCCAGCAGAAACGTTATCAAGTTTGAGTTGCTCATTCCTGGAACAGTGTTCAGGGTTACACTATTAAATCACTTCGAATTAAATCGCTTCCAATCACTTCGAAGATCCACGCACTTTCACGTATTTATGTCAGAAAATACCAGGTTTCTTTATTTTTGGACCGCATAATGAAATATTATAGGCCGTTAAAATGAAATTTGCTACCTCTCTATACGGCTGTATAGCGAGGTACGAGTTTATCGGGGGTTTTATCTTTCGTGTTTATCGTTTTGCGTCGGTGGAGTGCGGAAAGGGGCCGCCAGAGGGCGCTGCTTGAACGTCTGAGCTGCGGGGTGGATCGTATTGGAGGGAGGGGAAGGGGGGGGGGAGAAATCGCGGGCGCCTCCATAATCTGGAGCCGATTTTCCGTGGCTTTGTTTTCAACGAGAGGCTTAATTCCAGTTATTAGAATAACGTAATGACCACCTGTTTCGCGGGACGCGGACGCCTCCTTGACCAACGAGAATTGTATCGGGGAGACGAGAGGGTCAGGGGAAGTTTGGACGGAACGAATGAA
This sequence comes from Rossiulus vilnensis, assembly GCA_034700785.1. Taxonomy (NCBI): domain Eukaryota; kingdom Metazoa; phylum Arthropoda; class Diplopoda; order Julida; family Julidae; genus Rossiulus; species Rossiulus vilnensis. The sequence goes on from JAQIXS010000031.1 coordinate 68,881, forward strand.
AACGAAAACGTGCAGTAGAGTTTAGCGCCTCACGAGATTATAATTTCCCTCTCAGCTCTCAAGTGGACACGCAGATTTAGACTTGGGGGGGAAAAGCCGTGATGCGAAAGATTGCATAGTTTTTTCAAGTTCTTTTAATTTTTTTAAATGAATAATTAATTTAAATTGAATTTCTATAATTTAGCAAATATAATAAGTATTTGGAGCAAAAATGTGGCAGTATTTGTTTTTTGGCATGCCCTGTTGCACTCGTGCTCCGCGGAGACCCTGCAGGGGTCCAGGCATCGATTTTATTATCTTAGGCGTATCATTGTTAACCACTTCGCCTATTGTTTATAAGGTAATAGTTTGAGAGGGGGTCAATTACCTTATCTCCAGTTTGATGATTGAAAGTGTCGCCCTCGCTCAACGCACCAGGGATATCAACCTCGTATTACGTAGTTAATGCGACTTGAATTTATGACCCATCAACTTCACCTCGATCGTCGCTCCCCACTCGCAATATTATTTAGTTTTTGTTGGCCCGTGAAAATAAATTGAGCTTTCTTTTGGTATCACCTGTTTAAGGAAGTTGGGTCTGGCTAACTTGGATAAAATGGGAAAATGTACGTTAACTTTCCTTTATTTTAAATGAATTGTCGTGTTATTTAATATTAAGCGTCAATAAGAACATACACGTGCATTACATAACAAACTTATCGTGTTAGTATCTGTCAACTATTTAGCTTCTAATTGGTCGCCTTTGCAATGCAGTGATTTTTATTTTGCGTTGGCGATTCCAGCGTCACATCAGGACATTTGCTATGACGACATATGACGTGCCGTCGCGCGAGGTATCACGTCACTTGACGTGATAGGCTATACAGTATGTAGAATTATGACGTTCTTTAGTTTAGAATGTTGGCGTGTTTCTTTATGCCTGTGAGTTAATATTCAGTCGTCTCGTTCTATGTTTGCTGAAGTGCATATTTCACTATTACGTGTCCAGGACACTAAAAGGTTAGCAAACCCTGGTTTAAAAGATTAGGCCAACCCAGGTTTATTGTCAGTGACTAACATTTTGGTTTGGAAAGTTTTCGTTGCTATACATATTTCCATATAATCCATATTTTAGTTGAAAATCTCCATAGTAAATATCACGCCTACCAGACTGATTTTTTTTAGATTCGAGGTAACATACAAGCGTATTCCAATCTTAATTGGCATACATTCTTGGAAAACGTAGCAAATTAATGCAGCAGGCCAACCAATGTCCGCCGGAAATCGTCAAAGTACGAAGGAGGACGGACGGCATCCATAATTTGAAAACGACAAATATAATGCAAATTGGTTTACTCGCGTGATTGGTGTTGAGTAAAATTTTGGACGTTCACCAGTAAGGTAAGCGACGTCTTCAGGAAAGGAACATATTTAAGTTTATTCAAGTCATTATTATGTAGTTGATTTGTGAATTATTATGTATTTAACGCGTTAATGATTTTTCATAAACATAACGTAGTAACCAAATCCTATCGACTACCGAAACACTGCCTTGCATACGAGACATTTTGGTATCACCAAACAAATTAGAAACAAATTTAATTTTAAAAGGTATAATAGCCATGATAATTATTAAGAAACACACGTGTATCTGAACGGGTAATAAAAGAGCACTGATTATTTTGTTTTGGAGAATTTAAAATAATTTTAAACAGCGCTGAATAGGTGAAACTATTTTGATTGGTATCAAGGAAAATTCAGTTCGGGGAAAAAATAAGAGGACTGATTACGTTGTCTGAGAAAATTTAAAACAATCCAAAGTAAATCTCAGTGATTGAGACTGATAAAATAACAGGATGTGAAGGTTGAGTGAAACGACGTGTTTATGTACGTGCTTTGGTATTTTTTTCCCGACCACCTAGCTGGTATATACTGGTATGAATGTCAGCGCATGTCTGACTAACGTATAGTTTTTGGAGAAACTCTTTAGCAATTAAATTATAGTTACTATATATCGCATCCGGCATTTCATCATTAAACGTTGCTTATTTGCGTAATTCAGGGGGGAAAAAAACATGGATCGCTCGTTACAAATGCAGCCTTTCGCAAGTCTCAAAAAACGAGCTAATCAGGGTAGGCCTTTTAACATACTGTATGCGAGGGTAGCAGGTTGGTTGTATGCAACACTTTGCAGTGTATTAAATTCGGACTTGCTTTGGTGCTGTTTATCATGCGAAATAATATAGTGTCGAAGCATTGAGACACGAAATCCATCCCTAAAGGCAAGGAACACATGTTTATTCATGCATTAATTTAAATGACTAGCAGTGTATAGTCTGTCTTTCTAGTTTCTTTATGGGCAAAACATTTTCCGTGTCGCTTTAATACGTTTTGTTCGAGGGGGTCGAGAGATGGAGACAATTTCCATCCAATGCGAAATTCATATAAAAAAATATGAAGAAAAAAATAACGAGTTTCTGGTGGGACACAAACAAATAAGGCAGCGTCGTACGGTGGTCATGTTCATTGGCAGTGCAGTTGACACGGCAAAATAAAAATGAAGGCAATAAAATGGGGAATAGAAAATATACATTTATATTAAAAATATATATAGCCGAAATGAATTATTTCAACACGGTGAAGCGTTATTGAGAAACAAGCTGCAACAAATGGCAGCCAATGCCTTGGACTGAGGTCTGGAAAATGAGATTTTTATGCAGTTTTGACCGCACAATGAAATGATATTGATACAGGAATTGAACAGGAAACGATCTTTGAAATATTTACTAGTGAAAGTAGAATGATGTCTGCCATCTACAAACATCTTTGGCAGTTTTGAAGTTCGATTGGGGAATTGTTTGTATTATAACTTCAGCTGATCTGAATTTCCGAAACACGTAATGCGAGTATTGGACGAATGGAGCATTACTCTTCAGGCATTTTTAAATTTTCATTTCAAAATATTACAGCGTTTGTTTATTTGGGAAGGGGGGGGGGGAATGGAAACTACAGATACCTCGTATATGAGAACAGTTACAATGACCTATCCCAAAATTACTAATATTTCTATGAAATCTGGAGATTTTATTTTTCTTAAAAAATTACCTAATGGTTTACTTTGATACAAATATTATATTAGAAATAAAAAGTTGAAACTTTAATTATAAATTAGAACTTCTGTTCCATCAACAACCCTGCAAATTTAAAACAGTTCACGTAATTTAGTTGGGTAGCATTTTGAATCTCCATAAATTTTATCACATTTCGCTTATTTGATGCTGAATTTTACAACAGCAAAATTGTAAATATGCAAAATGTAAATATTTTTAAACTTTAGTAAAAGCAAAGCAAGGTTCCCTGAGGTTCTTAAACTCTTTTTGTGCTATGGACCCCTTCTAGGAATAACATTTTTAAATACACAAAATAAAATTCGGAGGATTGTAAAGAAAATCAATTACAAGTGCATATACATGTACGTTATGATACATACTTACTAAAAATTAAATTTATGATTTTTTTTATCGAAATGTATACTTTCATCTAACCTCTGCACAGGGTGTCCCTCAAATATCGCTCATAAACAGCTAGATAACAACAAACGTCAATGATATAAAAAAACCTCCACCCTCGTCAACAATTTTTTCACTGAAGAAAAACAATTTATGTTGAACGAGGAAGACGATGACGGGTTGAAAATAAAAACAATTTCCGACCTCCACTGCTGGCCTTACGTCACAGGCGCATTCCTGCACCGTTACACGGGGGCTAGTTGGCACAACGGGGACCTCCTGGCCAATTACCACGTGGTCGAAAGCAGCAAGAATGTCTTCTTATTGCGATCATTTAGGGGAATTTAGACCCAGAAAAAAATCTCATCCCTGACGAGTGAGGGAGCTAGCGATGTTGATAAGGGGAACGAACAGTCAATTTCTGCCATCAGTTGTTCCCTTGAAACCGTCCTTACCCCCATGCCCCTGAGCCCCTCCGAACACAAACAACCTGGTCACGTGACCTTAACAGTGAGTGTCTGTCAGAAGCCAATCAGCTGATGTGGAAACATGTGGCCGGTGCAGCAACAACGCACCATGGGCGAAACAGAAATAGGTGCCTTGTTGTTGCAAGGCCAGAAGTTGCCAAAAATAAATGAAATTCGAAGGGGCTGTTACTGCCAGCGTGGGAACGGTCTAACTTTTTTCTTCCTCTCTACTTGTTTTGGTTCGTGGACATCGTAGCATGTCGATCAGGCAGGTAGGGCCTACTGTACACGTACCTGTATATTCATGTTAAGTTATGGCAACATGACAGAAGAACAAGAAATTCATAAGGGTTTTGGCTTCATTCTTCAAATCGCTGGTTAATTGTTATTGAACACCGGTTATTATTACCGTTCATCCGAATTGGGAAAAGTGAACAATTAGTGTTAAACAGACTTGCTAGACAAAAATGCTGTCTGGATATTGTGGTTAGGTTAGGTTGCCTAATGATAAAATATGTGGAATTAAATCATGAGTATATAACACCTGTAGCTAGTTGTATATGTATATAAATGCTGGCAGCGTGGGTGAGATAAAATGCAAACTACTAAATTGCTAAAACGTACTTAAAATTAACGAAAACACGTCCTAAATGAACTTGAAATTAACCACAACTGATAGTAGGCTTACCAAACAAATACAGAAAACCAGGAAAGAATTAGAAAAAAGATTAAACTACGCTATTAAAGTGAACCATGAAGATGTCACTTAAAGGGCGATTTCAAACTCACCGCAAACTGAAATGAACGTCAAGTCTCAAGTTCGTCACCACTCACTCATTCGCCCCACACTCATCAAGATAACTGAAAAGTGTGATATTTTTGGTAACAAACGCCACGATGCGCAATTCAAATACATTGTAGATCAAAAATCTTAAAACGTACCAGTTCGCAGATGGCGCCCCTGTGTTTACACGAGCGCCATCTAACTTAGAAAACTGACAAACTACAGTACTTGCCCTAGGGGTTTCTCAATTGATGTTTGAGGGTTTTTTAGCATGTAAATGCTTTTCCGCACGTGTTTTATACCGAGATAACCGACAGATGATTAAGATATACGTTAGTGAAAGTGCAACAGTGTAAACAGGTTTTCATCCCGAAATAAGTAAATGTAGATCAAAAGGTTCCGCTTTCATAAGGGCTTTCTTTTCGGTAATGGTGAATCACAAAGGCTAAACAAAGTACTAAGAGATTGAAAAGAAGTCGCCGAAGATAAAATGTTTTTCTTTAGGAAAAATGCTCGTAAACGGCATGCAAACGAATTAGGGTAAATCCGTCAAAAATGTGAAAAACCAACTCCACAAGGCTCAATCATTTCTTACCGTCATGATTGACATTGGTTTCTTTCTCCACTTTTGCATAAGATAACAAGTTATTATATCAAATCTTATTACATCTGTATGTCGCCTTATCTGTAACATGAGATGATTTGTTTGGCAGTGATATCACTTACAGATTGCAATTACAAAAATTAAGGTAAATCTCTCATATAAAATGGACATGCAGTACATGTAGGCGGCAGTAAGCCCTACTATTATTTTCATAATCTAAACGATAAAATTAGACCAAATGTAGGAAATCATAATTGATTAGTTGGACTCTTATTTTCCCGACACCCTGTATATTTGTAATATAATGAACTCGTAAGTAATCATTATCATATCATTTTTAAATATTTTCCTTTGCCAGAAAAGATTTCATTTTCAGTGAGCATTTAGTAATTTGGATTTAGGGGAATTAATAAGCATAGGAATTTCACACTACCAAAAATTCAGGTGTATAATTTGTGTTTTAAATTTATAAAGAATAATTTCTAATACTGATATCAGTCTGTCAAAAAAGTCAAGAAGTAAAGTACGCAAAATGGACATAATTTTTAAGGGTGTCGACAGTCAATGAAAGTCCTTCAAAAGTCAGTGATTGAAATGCAAGTCATTATTCTATCAAAAGTCTTCAAATTAGCATTAAGGTAACTTGCTTTTATGAGTTTGGTTTAATTGGTAGGCCTATGGCAAAATTATTTTACATTAAAATTAAATTATCTAAAATGTGTTAAAACAACCTTTACGAAAAATTGATAGAAAATGTTTAGGTGAAAAGTCATAGACACCATCGAATGTCAAATCTACACTGCATTTTTCTCCATAATTTTATTCCTGTTAGGTTTACAGCTGCTTTTAATGTTTTAAATCACTTAAAATTAAAAATGGCATTCTTCAATTGAACACTTAGCAAAATGTGTTAAAACACCCTATGTCAACAGTCATTAAACATTTCTTTGGTCCTTGAAAAGTCATTGATTTTATCTTCAATACCATGTTAATGGCATCTAGTCAGACATTGCCAAATATATCATCGCCCTATGCTAACTTCCAGAATGGGGGGAGGTGAAACGGGTGGAAGAAGATGACCATCCTCAATGACCATGCGTCGTCCTGATGGTCATCTCCCCTCCGCCAACTGATGATTTATATTAAACACTACGTGGATTGATTTCCAATTTTATTTAATACTCATCCTCCTCCGCCTTTGCGTTGGCTTAAAACGCTAAAAAGTCACTTTTTATTTTGAGCCGTCATGGTCCAGCGCTTGCTGACCAATGACCATGCCAAATGGCGGCTTTCTGTCGGTTGACCACCGTCGGTTTGGCCACGGATCCAACCCTTTCTGTCCAGCTGCCATTAGTTGGCATCTGAGAATTTAAAAGGGTAATCCATCTTTCATTGAAACGCATTCAAATGCCATTTGGTGCATAAATCAAACCCATTTCTTAAAAGCTGCTTTTATCCTATTCAATCATTCATTAATAAATTTTCTATCAAACGGTTGCATCCGAGCGTTTACTCAGAGATTATCAACGGGAAAGTCCGGTCGAGGTAGCCGTTGGTCAGCGAATTTTGTCGCTTTGTTTGTTAACAACTTTCAATCGATGATAAATAGTTGCTGCTGCTTTTCTTTCATTACGTCGGAAGAAGCGATACTTTTTTAATACAATACGTGCTATTTATTTTTGCAACTCGAGATATAGTGTACTCTTGATTACAAAGTTGTATATAATGGGTTCCAACCCAAATTGTATTCTCAACTTCCCTGACTTCGACAGGTTTTTGAAAAAAATTGCCTGGCTTTATCGAAAACGTTTAGATATTTACTGGTATTTTTGGTTTTATTTATAATTTGAAAAGATTTTAGTGTCCAATGGAAAATTATAGTTTCTAATTATTGCATAAGGGGGATTAAATACGCCCTCTTTTGAGTAGTATTTGAAATATATTTGAGATTATGGCAATTTAAGGCTATCGTTTTATCTGATGGTGATTTCCTTGACTTTTGCGTGAAATTTTAAAATTTCCAACATGTCAGTGGGAACCCTGATAAATGACCTAAGTTTTAAATATCTTGAGAGATTTCACTGTACATTCAAAAACTTTAAATTTCACACACGACAAATATCGGACATCCAAATTTACCAAACCTTCCAGCCCCCTCCCAAGTCGATGATCGTCCGATTTATGTGAACCCCCATAAACTATTTTAAGTCTCTGAATAATGAATTTAGCTAGGCTGGCAAATCTGTTTGTTTGGGGTGCGTCTTTGGATTTATACATTTTCATTATTAAAAATATGGGCATGCCCTTAAGCCAACTGACTGCCATGAAAAGATGAAATGGTTTTCTATGGTTGACCCAAGGGCCGCATTATCCTCCAATCTCCAATCACGAAAGGGTTTTTGGCTTGTGGGAAAAATTTATGTCCGGCCTATAGATGTACCTGTTGGTCAACGGATTTCAGAAGAGGGCTTTATGGTTATTTGGGGAGCTGTTTTTCATCAAATTTTCGCTTCAATGGCGTATAAAACCCAGTCATAAATTCGTTGTCATGTCACTGGACGTGGAGACACGCACGCCTTTTCACTTTTTCCAAACGATCAAATTAAATTTCATAATTCAACACTTTTTGAGTGTTAGCAACGCGCCCTGGCCATGCATCAAGCTGGACAGTGGCATGAAGGCTACATAATGAGTTTAAGGTCAGGGTTTCAACCCCCAAATAAACCGCTCTACGTGCCTATAATTATCAAGTATGTTCCATCCGCTAAAAACTATAATTTCCCTTTTGTGCCTAACGCTGAATTTGACATATCCACGAATCAGAATTAATTTGAAACCCACGGACAAGCAAATAAAAAACTGATTTCATGCATATTCAGTAGCGAGCCCTCTTTAACAATTTAGCCCATTAACAAATAACATATGCGAGTCCTGTTTTTGTCGCTTCATTTTGTGCATTATTTGAATACTATAAGCGCATATGTGCATTAATAATCAAAATTGGCTTTGGTCGATTTTTTTCCTCAACAATTAAGCTATTTTTTTAATTTCAAGATTTATCGCCCCCAATTATGCTTACTCGAGCCCATTTATATTCGGCAAAAAATTACAGCGGCTGCATGTATTTAATTACCCTCTCGATCACCCTTTAATGCTTGCTTGGCTTTATTAACATAGTCAAGTGGGTCTACTCAAATAGTGCAATCCATAAATACATGTACTGTTGGCCCCATATTTTCTGTTTTTCTCATTTCTTTAATGAATTTGTGGGTTAGATATGCGCGCATCTATTAATCGTTTGCATTAATCAAAGTGACTAATTATACTCATTCTTTATGCTTTCCAGACCAGTTCACTTCACTTTTCGTGCCATTTTGTCTTTCTTTCCACTGAACAATACAATATGTTTCATAGCATACCATTACTGAGGAAGTGTTTGTAATTTTCTAAAATCTCAATTACTTCTAGAAAATATTGCCCAGAATTCCATAGAATCCCTCTATAGACCAACATAGCCTTGTCATATATGTGAAAATTCACATTTTCTCTGATAACTAAAAAAAACAATGCATTAAGTGGCCATCCATAACCCGGGAGCGGAGGAAGGGGAGAGGGGAGGAGGAGTTCAAGGAAAGTTGACATCCAGACAGTCAGTCGGAATATCAGATTTCAACATGAAAAGAACTGATTGAAAACCAGGTAAAAGTAATTTAAAATTGAGAAAATTCTGATATTCTGGATTAATGCTGGCTTTGGTTAGAATACATGTACATTATGTATCCGATGCTTACAACTAAATTGCTATTAAAATTATCAATTTTGTTTGTGAATGGACGACATCTTATTCTATAAAAGGTTCTATTTCGTCAGGGGGACGATCTGTAACTAAGTCTCCTCAAATGACTTCATTTAAAAATAATAATAAATAAAACAAAGAACTGAATTAAAGTAGAATGTCCTAAAACAACCTTCAGGTATATTAGATTTTGGCATCTATGTACATGCAGGGCCTGCTTAGAAATGAGATATTTTAGATTGAAATTTGATGAGGCACATTATGAGCTTATGACATTCGTTTTTGCTATTTTTTTTTTAATTCAAAAAAGCCATACATTGGAGTAATTGTGCTAGGTGGAACGGGATGGAGTGTGGGGGAATGATTGATTGAAAATTGCTAGAATACATGAACGTTAATGCACAACATATCTGTCGTGTAATTCTTACCCAGCCTGCAGATAAATTTTACGTCAAACGAATGACGTTTGTCCCGATCCGAGCACAACTCCACGGGCCCCCAACTATAGCTAATCACCGGATATTGTTATAGGCCCATAGGCAAATGTAACTTGTTTGCATTCGCGCACATCCATGGGTTTTTGATGACGTTCCCTATGAAGTCTGCCATTGAAATCTCGTCAGCCGTAAATATGAAATGGAAAAAAAAATACTCTACGAATGTCTGTTACACGTACTTCGTGTTATTAATAAGCATAATTTCCTGCTCCATATATAATCGCCGACTGACGTCCTTTTCTTCCTTGCCTTTTCTTCTTGGGCCTCTTCCTGCAAGAAATGCCTTTTGTCCTTTTCACATTACATTAGCCACTCGCATTATTGATGGCGATGTGCGCCGTCTAGCGGAAAACCGGTGATCGCTTTGACTACCCGGGGGTCTGGGTGGGGGTACGGGCTAAATCTCCAGCACCCATACATCATCCATAAGCTATATTTTGACCCATTTGCGTGAAGCGCTGCGTTTTCCAAACAGCGTTGATCACACTGCTGTTCCCTTGATAACTCGATTTTATTGCGATTTCTCTTTTTTGGAAATGTTCAAACATTTCTTACCAAGCAGTATTTTCATCGCAGTTGCGTGATTTAATCGCTAATTATTTCTTTCGTTGTGATAAAATCACTTTCAATGAGTTCTCAACCGTTCTCTAACTCTGCTCTGTCCAAAACGATTGGGGTATTTTTGTTGTTTTACATATCGTTGACAGTGAAATTATATGTTTTCAAAATTCGATATGATACGATAGATGCATTGAGGTTTTGCACCTCCTAGCCTTAGTTTATACACGTACCGTATATTCAATTCAACTCCACCCTACTATCAGTAAGGATATGCCATGTGGTAGGGGGTTGTAATCCATCAACCCATGTTATCATGTTTTTAATTATTCAACTTGTTGGGCACCATCATCATTGTCAAACTGAATTTCTGATGGCTTAGGTATATCTTTTAGAATGTGAATTACAACGTTTGATGACATGCAAGACATAAGACCAATAGTAGAGATCCGAATGGGTTCGGATTTCCATGATTGGATTTGAATGTAAGATTTTACCACCTCTATGATTTCCATTAAAGATTTCCTCCGCCAAATTAGTATTTCCAGGCTCAATAAAAGTCGCATGCACTGAGTCACCCTTGATCATATTTAGTAGGCTAACAATATAATAATGCGTGATTTTTTATTCTCTTTTTCATGTAGATAACATATCGTTGGAAGATTCCTTTGCAGACGACGCCTTTTTTGAGGACGGGGAGCAAGAGGCCCTCGATATCGTCGCCATGGGCGGTCCCTTACCTGACGTCATCCCAGAAGCCCATGGTCAGAACTTGCACGCCGGAAATGGAGCCCGTCCACGGACCAGGGCTCATTCTTTGTCTCTTCCCAATCACCTCAACGATCCCTTCGATGCAGAGGAGATGGGCCGTTGCCTGAAGTCCATCGCAAACGAATTCGACGATGGGCACAGACGGGTCTACTGCAGACAGGTCGGTGCCCAAGTACTTTCAAAGTCTTTATAGTCTGTAGAAATGGAGAAACACCAAAAAAGATTTAAAATTTAGCAAATCATTCAAAAGTTACTTTTCCTTTTAATTGTAACATTAGCAAGAAGTTAACAAAACAACTAACAAACACTGAGTTGTTATGCAAAGTAAATTCGTTACTGTCACATACACGTACACTGTAAGATGCAATACTTTATGGTCAGTTTACATGGTTTTTGCTGTGTTTGTACAGTGATACAAGGCAGTTTCCTGTTTTCGTAACTAAAAAGTATAAAGTTATTACAATTCGGTAAATGTTCACCGAACTCAGGCTTAAGAAATTATTTAATTCAGTGCGAAATATTTACATGTATAACGGCATGCATGCAAGCTAATCAAATTATACATTTTAAATACAGGTGTATATTTTTTAATTAACAGTAAATTATCGCTATATTTTTTGTCATAAAAGTTGATTTACGATGAATGTTTATGCAGTCTGTTTACAATAGTAATAAGCAGATTATCTTCAATTCAAAGGGATGGATTGTCTCTGACGTTGTATGGTTTGACCAAACTGGTTTCCTGAAACGTTTTTTCCTGGAATTGATTCTGGCATCAAGCATCGCTATTAACGTTTCCTTAAAGTCACATAAAATACGCATTGTTTTCGTCTCTGAGAATTGAAAACAACCTTGGCGTTTATGCAAATAGTAAATCAAAAACTTGACTGCCTTTTCCAATGAAAACGATTAAAGGCAAGAGGAGGTAGTTGAAGATAATGGAGCCTAATTGGCAGGAAATTTGACGGAAAATTGTCATAAAAAACGCAGCTTGAGGAATTAGGCGAGTTGCTTGCTAAACAGATTTTTTTATATATTTAATTCATCGCCATTTATATTGTTTTATTTAAAAGGACAAAGGTTAACTAACGAAAGTTGTTTTTCCTTATCTGAATATAGTTTCATAAATAAATTTCATTCAGAAGTCAAATTCAAACCATACTGTATGTCTCAACTGTGAAAGTATTGAGAAACATCAACTGAGTGAGTCAGTTTAAATAGGATGTTTTTCTTCTCTATACATTGATATTAAAGCCATATCAATGTTGGCCTCGAATTTTACACGCACAGATGTATTTACAAACAAGGTACCTGAAGATTTCAAACCGGAATACATGCATGTAGGGAATGCAATACTGTCAAGCATAGATATATATATTTTGTCTTAAAACTAACTACAGTGTTTTTGGTGCAAAGAAATAATTTAGATAAAATCAGGGGCGGCTGAAGAAAACTTTGACAAGGGGGTCAAGATCGTGCGATTGACACCACTTCTATTTTTAGAAACGACGGTGGTGGTCAGCTGATCCTTCAGTTATATTTATAAACAACAAAATTACTGAAAATCTGGCAAAAGCTTGCTTAGTAAAACCAGCTACATGGATGGTTCTTAATGTCACTCTGCCTTCAAAACGTGACTGTGATAATTTTCAATAATCGGTTGTCCATCAGCAGATAAGTCAGAAAAAAATATCAGTGATCAGGGGTAGGGCTAAGGGGAAGCACATAGCAACGACCCACATGGGTGAAGCTGCACCAGCTGTGTTTGACAAGTCCAGGATTTATGACGCTAACATTGGCACATCTTTAGTGGACTTTGTCCACTCTCAGATTCGACAGCAGGCCGCAGTTATGGCCGCGTGCCCATATCACGTGACCGAATCAGCGGCATCCATTATGCATAACCACATGATGGCCGACCAACGTAATTTGATGAATTGGGACGGACAGACAGACAAGCTCACCATCGCATCGGAGTGCATGATTTTCTAATAAATTACCGGTATTGTGAAATGACGAAGCAAAACAAGTGTTCCCAACCCACGTGGCTCTGGGACACGGGGTCAGTCTCTTTGGGGAGGACCTCCCGGGACGCCCTATGTAGGTCAACCGCGAATCCTAAATGCAATATAAATATCCTGCCCCCTGAGTCGGGTTCCTGCAAATGTATTTTTAATCCACGCAGTGGTTCTTGACATGGGTGGCCATCGGCGTAAGAAAAAAATCCGACGGGGTTGGCACCGAACACCGATTAATGTACAGGTAATTGATTGCTGAGACAGATTTAGACAGAAAACTGGGAAGAAATCATGTTTATATAATACAAAAAAAACATTTCTAGAGAGCTGATGCTTTCAATGTAAATTCAATTCAAAATCAATTCGGGGCCCACAGTAAGCAAAACAACAACAAATGCTATTAAATAACAAAAATATTGCACTCGAGGTTTGAAATAACATGATATACTAAACACTTAGTGTCTTATCAGTTTCCGTTCGTGAAAGTTGGGAGTATAATGCTAAAACTTCTACACAAAAATTTCTGAATGTTTTTCGTTTGTGGTATTTTAAAATAATTTTAAATAAAGTTATCAATTTAAGGACACGTTTTTTATTCATAATCAGTTGAAGACAAAACCTACTGCCTTTTGCTTTGTATTTTTAGATAGGTAAATCCATGTAGGCCTACATCTCTTACTTAAATTTTCTAGAACACTTGATCGTTCGTAAAACGTTCCAACAATCGTACTGAAATTCATTTTTCTGATCCTAATTCATTACTTTTAAAGAATTTTTTTAAGAAAACGTCTAATGATTCTCAAAAAGCTCAAGTTTTTGTGCTATTACGTTCTTCGAAAGCAATTCAGATATTAAAACAATGAAAACTTGTTAGTTGTTTCCATAATTTGCTGGGCAACTTATCGCGAATTGTTCTCACAAACTCCCGATTTTTTTTGCTAATATCTCCAAACGCAATCTCGTCGTCCATTTTGTTTCCTTCATCATCTTAATGAAGCCCACTCTAAATGTCAGTGAATTCATGAAACGGGTATTTATCATTTCTCAATTAGATTAATCATGCCTTAGCTGTCGTTGTCACGCAATGCCTTTTTTTTATCATCTCCTTTATTCTTTCTTCTTTTTTATTTTATCGAATAATACACAGTATGTCAATTCGATAAGACAGAGAGAGGGAATGAAAGTGAATGATAGCCAAGAGAGGATCTTTATCTCTGTTTTGGGTAAATTTCAAAACAAACTCGTTCGATCTCCTAATTGGTTGCCTGAATTGTTTTTTTCTCTTCTTTTACTTCACCGGATGGAAGTTTTATGTTTGGCAACGAAAAACAACTGTTGTTGGCGATAATCAAATTTGCGAATTGTGCGGAACCGAGACCAATACCCTCAGCGAGAGAGTATCATATTGCAATTAGTCCAAGGCTATACTGATAGGCGTAAGCTTAAAACCCTAATTGTCAAAAAATGACTGGTAACTTTTGTCTCCACTTTCTAACGCTGCTATAATTCCCAAGATTATGGAGATTGGAAGATTAGATTACCGAAGCAAATAAAAATTAAGTCTCAGTAAAAAAACGATCAGCAACGTGTGTTTTCTATCATTGGTTGGCTCACATCACGTGATAACCAGCGCTAAAGGATTGGTCCGAAATTTGCGACAAATTTGTGACAAGTGGGAAGAAGATATCGAAAAGATGTGACACTGTTACTTACAAGGGGAGAGGGGGTACCGAAATTTGTGACAAAGTGTTAAAGGGGGAGGCCGGATTTAGATGTGTTACATCACAGACTGTGAAGCCTTTGATAATTATGATAAAATCTTTTCTTTATTATGATAAAATCACAGGATTTTCAAGAAATCAGGAAATTGTGTTACATAGGAAGGGGTTCAAAATCAGGAAATCAGCATTACATAATTTGTGAACGATCCCTAATCAATGGCAAGAAGAGGTTAAATTTCAATTCAAATAATTTCCTACATTTAAGTACGCTTACTTTAAGCAAATATTTGCCGTCTGCTGTTGAGGGTAGACGAAATCCACACATGTTAACCACCTCAATTTTATAGCCAATTAATCCTTTTTATCCAACATTCATCAACTCGTGTCAAGTAAGAAATTAAATATAATTTAGAATATCTTTAATCAGGATGTCCAGGAAATCAGACCAACTGGTGAATCTTTCCCAAATTTATCTCAATCAAGATGGGCAAAAGACACATTTTGTTTTAAAATAAAATACGTATGCCAGTAGATGCATCAGTTCAGTCTTATTTCATGAGCGACTTCGAGTGACGCCTTCCGAGAAGCCGTTAGTTATTGAAGCATGATTTAACCCACCATTACACGCTTAAAATCGGTACGTTAACGATACATTTACCATGCAAATTCGCATTATTATATACGCTCGTATCCTTATCCCAGTTTAATCACTGGATGAGCCATTGAAAAAACAGGAGACTTTTTTGTTGGTTGTTGTTGTCACTCGTTGCGCTCGCTCCTTAGCCCTGGGTCCTTAAATTTCCTTAAAAAGTGAACGCCCACGTGTCAACACAACAGGTTTCTAACAATCGCGTCTTGTCTTCTAAACAGCAGGATCTGAATAGGCAACAATTGCTTGGTCGTGGTCTCGTAGCTTACACCTTTACTTTTTTTTCTTCTTCTACCTGTTGTGATTTTTGGAGGTCTCTGCCCCCTTGTATACGGACCATGGCAGTTATACCGTATACTCCAATTCACCTCGATTCACCCCCTGGGCTAATGCTGCAGTTGGCTGCCTTTCTCGCACCTGTATCACTCCCCTCCCCCCTCCTTAATTGTCGTCCCAAACTTCCCCTATTATATTTTTCTAATACTCTATTCGATCATTTCACTAATTTATTCCCCGCATGATGCACCTCGCCTTGACCTAAACGTGCCGAAATAGGCCTACTTTCGGAGTCAAAGCCTTGCCTGAATCTAACATCGAAATCGAGAACCAGTTTTTAAAACTTCTTCTCATTTAGAAGTTGGATAAAAAAAGGTTGGCTTGGTACTGTCTGCGCAACGTTGTTATTTAACGTGATAACGATGTTGGTACACCAATGAGATCATTAGGATAAATCAATTAGCTGGTAATGAATATGTAAATAACAATGAGTAAGCTATGAATAATTAAAGCATTGAGTTTGAATCCCTCCCTCTCCTCGATTGCGAATTCAAAACATGGGTTCGTTTAATTTACTATTAGTAAACATTTCAAGCAATGATATGGAGAACGCTGGTGAAAAACTGGCAAATAATTTTTGCAACTTATAGGCCTACTTCTATAAAATGCCCACCAGAAATTTGACTTTCTGATCCCCTCTCTTCCTTCATTCACCGATCTGGACAAAATCTGGATTAAAAAAGACCAAAAACAAATATCATCTTGCTTGAATATTGTTTGAAGTAGTTCTGTCTTATTTCAATACATTACATTGCGTGAATTGTTTATATAAATACCTATTTTAAGCAATTCGACCATACATTTTATAATTAATTAACTGAGGATAAAAAACATTAAAAATAACCAGATTCGGGGAAATTACACAATCACTAAATTGGAAAAACTTGTCACAATATTTTGTAATTTTTAATTAATTAAAAGATAGTTTTTCCAATTTATTTGAAAACAAGATTGACAACTTACGTAAATTTACTCTGGAAAAGTTTTTAATTTCAATCACTAAATTGGAAAAATAAAGATGTAAAATAAAATAGTTGTTTACTGACACATTAAATTACAAAACAGTACCATTTCTGCTATAGAAGTGTGACAGTAATTTATTTTATTAAAATTATATTTTTTCTCATTTTAGCTAACGGACCCCCCCTCCCCCCCTTAAATCTGCGCTCCCAAGGTTAAGAATTCCTTGCATTAGAAAAACATTATATTGGAGATGCTTAGTA